>ML783207.1:339819-402781 GCA_009831015.1 Picea engelmannii | reverse complement strand
GGAATATCGGTTAGTTTTATATTCAATCTTTGGAAGTTCTCAATGTGCTCTGTAACTGAACCCTTTTGCTTGAGATTTATCAATTGGATAAAGAAGGTATTGTTCCTTGTATCCTTATAGTGTGCTATCATTTCTTCCATGAAAATTGTCCAAGTGACGAGTGATTTGCGAGAACAAATCCATTGATACCATACAAATTGATTAGGTTCTAAATATAAAGAAGCAATTCATACCTTTTGTGTATGTGGCACATTATGTAGATCAAAGAATTGCTCCATCTGAAGTATCCATGTGATTGGGTCCTTGCCATCAAACTTCCTCATATTGATCTTAGGAACGTGTTTGGTATTCAACCCAAAAGTGGAGTTTATCCATTCTTGATTCACCTTCCTTGTGTCCTCATCATGAATTTCATGGGATGCATTTTCACTTTCAGGTGTCTTCTCTGTTACGAAATGTTTCAATACTTCCATGATCTCCTCTTTTAAAGCATCCATCTTTGCCTCCAACTTAGCTTCCATCTCTTGTAGTTCATCTTTTGTTACTATCTTATTTTGTAAATAATTTATGTCCCTACACATTTCTTCACCTTCATCAAGAGTCCAATTAGGATTGTTTGGAGGCTTATTTGGTGTAGAAGTTACCTTTTTGGGTGGCATGTTGGCCAAGTATCACTTTTGAACCTTGATTTTGAGGTGGTTCTGCTAGACAATCTTTCTTATGTTGTATCTCCCAAGTTTCGGCCCTTCTAGGTATGAAACATTCTTTTATGTAGTTCTCTGATATTTCTTCTCTGCAATGCCACAGTTCTGATCAAAATTGGATGTGCCAACTGGAATTTACGGTAAATTCCCCACAACTTGCCGATTTTTGGCCTTTTCAGGAGATCTCACTTGTATAGCGTTCCCCACACAAAATAATTGATATAAAATTATGAAACTCATACCACAAATACTACAGACTGTCCACGATCCAATGAAACCAGTCCCACTCAATTTGGATACTCTAGGAAAAAGTTATGATTGTTTTACCTGGAACACCTTCTTGATACTAGTCAATAGGACTAGTCAGATACCCTATCTTACATAGGGTGTATCTACAAATTTAAGATGACACAGAAGCTAAAAATTTTACCACATATACCTTTCTAATTTCTGTGAATATCCTTTGGAGTTTAGGGTCTGAAACTTTACAGAAAATGTTTTATAGTGAAAATTCTGCAATGAATCAGTTCAATATGATTCCAGAACCCTATCTTGTATAGGTTGTATATCCGAAAGTATAAGGCCCCAGGAGATGAAATTTTAACCCAACGTACCTTGATCCATCTGCTAAATATTCTCCAACTCATTCCTTCTAAAACGTTGTAGAAAAATAGTTATAGAGAAAATTCCAAGGTGTCTTAGATGTAGCAGCGAAACCCCAAGACCTTGAGCTCTGATACCATATGTTAAGAACCAAATATCAATATAGCGTAGAAAAACCTTAGAATAAGTACTCAACGCCTTGAAAAAGATATAATTTCAGATAATAAGCCTCTTTGAGGGGGCAACCTCCTTTTACCCCACATAAATGTTCAAGTACAAGATGATTCCAAATGAAAATGTCTCCTTGGTATATATAGGAGACTAGGAGGTATAATTACAACTAATGGAATAAAGCCAACATAAATAAAATAACATTACTAATGTAATATGCCCCAATTAAGGGGTAGTGAGCCAATATTAGGGCTTAACAGTCCTATCCTCCTGGTCTTTTTGGGAATTTCAAATTTTTGTTTTAGGGGATTATGGATGACCATACAATCTAGTTGTTAACATGTACATTATAGTTCATGTGGGTTATCAAAATATACATTCATTGATTATCGCAGGTATGTTTTAGTTTCCTGCACCATATAGTGTAAGCAACAATTTAATTGTCACATCAAAACAATGTGGTTGAATGGTGGATATTGATGCCAATAAGTGTGGTTCTTATTTGAATAGTTGCATGGATCAATGATCTCAATTAGGTGACAATCACGTGGATTTAGTAGAAATGAGGGATGGGCAGTCATGCCAATTGGTGTGAGTTTTCATTCCTTAGTCACACTGATAAGCATGATTATTCAAGGAACAATCATAGAAACTGCACAAGATAGGTTTTTTTGGCGTTGATTCTTTGCTATGCTAACTAGATCATCTTTGTGGTTGTTTTTTGTAGATTGTGATCTTGCAAGATTCTACTACGATTCGAGTGCATTTGAGAGAGAGGGAATAGGAGGCCCTTTGTACATTATTGATGGTGCATGTGGAAACATGGTTTGACCTGGATAGTTATGGTCTCCCCAAATAACTTCAATGTGCACCATTTCATTCCAAGGAGGAACTTATGACCTTTGTGGTGGGGACGTAAAGGCCTACTTAGTTGGAATTTTAGGTTTGAGGTAAAGTAGTGAAGGTATTAGTGGGGAATGAAATATACTTTTTGACGGGTCTCCCTATCTGAGGAGAGGTCCCTTATTTTATGCTCTGCATGGTGGGGGGTGCGGCCATGAAGGAGTTGGAAGGACACCACTATGTGGGTGAGGGTGTTGTGGCTCTGGGAGCATTCCAGATTAACTGGATCAAATGGTTGCTAACACGATAGGTCATTATGATTGTAGTGAGGATATATGGATCCTTGGCAACAAAAATCAAATATAGCACCCACATGATGATCATGAAACAAGTAATCCACACTTGGCACTATGCCTAGACCCAGCTTATGAGGGATGTTCGGTTTGGGCATTTGAACTAGTGTTGTCATGGATTGGGTGGAGATTTTGTGTTTGGCTTAGTTGTGTGCATCTTTTTTATTTAAGGCTATTGTACGTATTTGGCCTTAGATAATTTTGGATCCAAGACCTGTTATAACGTTAGTTTGCACTAGTGAAGCATTGATGGATTTTTTGGCCTTGTCACTATACTACTTGCAAACATTGTTTCCCCATACCTCCTTTGGATCATCTAAAAAACACTTTTTTGGAACTCTTACGCACCCTAACAATTATGCGAAATGCATATACGTGGGTTTCCCAAAGGAATTTCATGTACATGTCATTAAATGATCATATATATCTACACACGCACATACATATGTGTGTGTGTGTGTCTTTATATATCTCTCTCTCTATAGATACACACACACACACACACACACACACACACACATATATATACACACACACAAATATGAGTGTGTGTGTGTAATTGCATGTTGAGTTATGGGTTTGGATATTTACCTAAATCCTTTTACTTATACTCAATCATCTCTAATTGACTAGAGATTACTTAAATAACACATGAATCTAAGGAGAAAGGTAATAAATTAATGCATAAGAAAAACAAATAATGTTTTTTGAACCCCGTAACATCTGCAAGCCCCAAAATCTCCCTTTATTTTCTGTTCCTCAGACCCGCAAACCCTTGTTTCTAGTCATTCCTATATATTCCCCTCATCTGACCTGTATCAATAAAATTACCTTGTAAACAAGTTGTTTCTTCAAAATAAGTTGTATCATCTTAGAATGGAAGATGGAGATTATGTGAAAGATCATCTAAATTCTTTCAATACTCTAGTAAGTCAACTTGTCTTTGTTTATATTAAACTTGCACAAGAAGATAAGTGGATTACCTTGTTATATTATTTTTGGGACTCCTAGGATAATACAGTTGTAGCAATTGGAAGTACCACTCAATCTACATTGAAGTATGAGGATGTAATATCATCCTTGTTATCAAAAGGGATGAGCTAAAAAATAATGTTTAGTCAGATAAAACATGATTTATTTGTAAGAGGTCATCCCCAATATAGGAATAAAAATAAGTATTTGGGGAGGGGGGGGGCGGGGGGGTAATGTAAATCTCTAGGAAAATATTTAAGGAAATGATAGAAGTGGGCTAATGCTAGGAATTATAAGAAATATTGCAAGTTGAAGAAGGTTTATAAAGAAAAGGGATCTTATCATGCCTCTTCCATGGAGGAAAAAACCTCCATAGAAGAAGGACATGATGTGTACCCAACATATACAAGGAAACATTTATATTCTGGTGTATGGTTCATTGACTTAGGTGTTTCATTTCATATGAATCCTCATATGGAGTAGTTCTATAAATATGAAAAGTACGATGGTAGTGATATATTCCTAAGAGATGACTCGACATCCAAAATCATGGGATGTGGAAGGGTTATGTTGTTGGTGGAATATGGAAGGATTAGAACTTTCCCTGGGGTTCTACACATTCCAAATCTAGTAAGTAGCCTTATATCTATAAGTAATTTGTATGATGTAGGTGTGGATACTTTATTAGGAAAGGGAACTTGCAATATGGTACTAGGGTCAATGGTGTTGATGAGGATACTTTGGTGTGGAACTTTGTACAAGTTGTTGGTAAGTACTTATATTGAGGGGTGCAACAATTATACTATCTTTGAGCAAAGAAATAAAGAAGACAAGATATGTATTTTCCCTAGAAAGAAGAGCATGTTATGGCATCAAATACTAGGACATATTGAAGAAAAGGACCTTCAAACACTACATGGTAAAGATATGGTTGAAGGTATGTCTAATTACACCCTGGATTTTGATTTATATGAACATTGCATATATGGTAAACATAATTGAGTAATATTCCCATATGTGTGTACAAGAGAAAAGGGGGTCTTAGTGTTGATACATAATGATGTTTTTTGACATGTGCATATTCCATCACTAGGTAAATCTATGTATTATTTTAATTCATAAATGATTTCTCATGGAACACATGGATTTATTTTCTCAGGAAGAAATTTGAGTTATTTGGTAACTTTAAAGTGTTTAAGGCTCTAGTAGAAAATTATATAGAGAAGAAAATAAAGGTACCGATGATGGATAATGGTGGAGAATTATGTGGAAATGAATTCAGATAATTATGTAAGAATTTTGGTATAGAAAGGTAGAATACTACTCCATACACACCTTAGGGGAATGGAGTTGCAAAAATCATGAACATGGTACTGATGGAAAAATAAAGGAGCATGCTTAGTAGTGTCAATTTAGGATAGGAATTCTAGGCAGTGAAAGTGGGTACTACATGTTACTTGGTCAATTGATAACTAATCTAGGAGGATATTGGTGGCCACCCACCTATTCCAACTAGCTCCTCGTGTCCATTTTTGTTCAGGACGTTCTTCTGTACTGTTTTATAATTGTCATTTCTACACTTATAGGGTTGTCTGAAGCCCCACACATCCTCCAGGTGGATACAAGTGGCCTCTCACCTAATCCAACTGGCTTATTTTCTATGTTTTCATGTCAGCACATCTTGTTGTAATTCCAGGTCCATTTTGGGGCCCTAAATATAGTTTTTTTGGCTCACCACAGTAAAAATGTTGATGGAGTTAGATTTTGATGGCAGACTGTGTATTTATCTGAAAGACCTTTCCAATGGGCTGTCATTCGCCTAAAACGGAGGTTGTATGCAAAAGTTACGACCCTTGGAAGTTGAGGTACCAAATTAAACCAACTTACCCATAGGGCCCACATGACTTTTGGCGTTTCACCTTCTAGGGTTAGGTTTTTGGATGTCCATGGTTTTGGCATTCATGAGTAATATCAAAAAGGCCTCTAGAGCCTCATTGTATTGGATTATGCTCAGACGAATGCACGTAGAAGACACAACTCTTCTATGAGATAGCTACCACCATTCGAGAAAGTGTTTTAGTTATGCAGTTTCACAGTTTCAACCTATTCATTATTTAATAGAAGATATTGTTCACTAGATATTTGTGTTATTCTTCATATCTCTGTGTTTATTGTATTCAATTAGTTAATCAATCGTTTCTCTCCTGAATCCATATTAGTGGTATCATAGAAGTATGCTATTCATTTATTTTTATCGGTGCATGTCCCCAATAAGATATGGGTACAAGAAGTTGGGACTCGAACCAATCGAGCCATTACAAGATCGGTTGCACCGAGCCCGAAGAAAACCCATGGGGGATGATAAGAAAGATGATGGGGCATGAGATCCTATTAAAATGTTGCTCGTTGAATCCCTTGCATGACAAAGGAATGAAATGATGGACAAGTTCATGCAGATCCTTCGATGGCTACCGACAGGAGAACCATATTCATCAAGAGACCATGCAACCCCGTTCAAGGTACATGTAAATTTTGATATTCCATTACTTGAAGGAATTATAGATTCAGATGTTGTAGATAAATGGTTGAATATGCTTGAAGGATATTTTTCGGTCCACAATTTTTTCGATAGGGAAAAATCATTTTTTCACTCCTCGAGTTCATTCCCCATGTTAAAGACTGGTGGGATACTTACTTTGGGCAAAGGGCAGTGGAGGAATATACAATTTTTTTGGTGCCCCCTACATGGGATTCCTTCTGGCATGCCATTAAAGAATAGTTCTAGCTTATTGGAAGCTACAAGGAGCAGTACAACAGATGGACCACCCTAAAGGGACCATAAAGTACCATATTTCACCAATATTTTCCATACTCTACGCACCAAATTGGGTATCAAAGACTCTAAGCATCATCTGGTGCTCAAATACTGCGACTATTTTCATAGATACATTCAAACAGAAATGGATTTCCTGGACATTGCCTCATTGGGCACGGCTTATAGATACACTGTTAAGATCGAACAAAAATTTAAGCATAAAAGGCAAGAGTTTGGATCTACAAAGCCCTCACAGCCAAAGCAGGTTAAAGGAAACCCCAAACCACACATCAAGGGACCAAGTTGAGATGGTCGCCCTCAAGACAACTAGTCCAAGACACAACACAAGAAGGGCAATGAGAAGACGAAGAAGGACATGAACAAATGGTGTGAGTACCATAAAAGTCCTTTGCACAACACTGAATAATGTTTCTCCAAGGAGTCCCTCGTGGCCGAGTTGAAGGCTTCTGTGTCAAAGGTTGATTCTGATTCCAAGTCAAATCCTAAAGGCAGGAAGCGGATTATCAATTTTGAACCCAATGCCACTGTCGCTACCACCAAAGTCTGACCCACCCGAAGAACCATAGGAAGGGGAATTGTTGGTGTAAATATATGCTTTGTATATTGCACTCATTTATATTTCAATCCGAGATGCATAATCAAAAGAGTTGTTACATCATATGTGTCGAAAACGGGTAACCTGTCTATGTTTGTTGTCTCTAACTTAATCATGAAATAATTAATAACATAACACTCTATTTTGGGAATATTTGAATACTTCACACAACTTCAAACTCAGAAGATAAATATTATAATAAAACTCTCAGGCAAGTACTCAATTGAAAAGGTTCTTTCTTAGATAACAAGTTTGCTCATTATAGGCTCATGAAATGAAGAGATGAACTGAGATCTTGCTTCTCATAGCAAATGAAATAGTAATTAACAATTCACTTTATTTACTCTTAGAAAGAAATCAATCATAACCCTATCAATTCCAATCAAACCTTCTTCAATACAGGAAACAATCAATATGATTGAAAGACTTCATTATATGGAGAATTAAGGTGGGACATGAAGTCTTATCATTCATGTACCTACTAAGAAAAACACAATCATAAATTCAAAACAATAGAAATTGCTTAGATTAACAATCCCAAACATCTATCCAACTCTTGTGAACTAGATATCAATCTGCAGAAATGAAAATGGAATTATCTACTTTGCTCAATGTATAATTGTTCATTCACAATGATCCAAAATCAAATTTATTTAGAAATCTATATTTTACTCAGAAAATTTTATGCACTTAAAATCATTTGAAACATGCAATCTATTATATTTTCACACTCACACAATCGAATTATGATGAAAAAATACATGTACAGGGAGGCTTACCTTGGTTGGGGCGGTGGGCCCTTACTGAACCAACAAGGTAAATCTAAAGAAATTGCAGACGAAAACACTTTACTCATACTCATGAGTTGCACAAAATAACATTTGTATTCCTTTAATTGACCAAGTGAATCAACAGTTCAACATTTCGTTTCTCAACATAACAATGTGTATCATTCTCTACTTACTTTTCTATCATCTACACAACATCCATTTTAAAGAAGGTTAGCCATTATAACCAAGGTCTGAGGATAATTATGAAATGTTTACAAAATATTACAATTGGTGAATCACATCCTATCTCAAAGAATGGAATTCATCCTCATGACATGAAGTGCATGAGTGATGAAGTCTATCGTTACCTCCAAATGATCAAGGATAATTCTACCCAACTAATTTATTGAAACCTCCACCAACATACTCATTCAAAACGTTAATCTTGTAGACAAGGGTTTAGTACCAGACTAGAATAGTAATATTTCTGGGTACCCAACCAATGCAATGTTGGTGCCAGAATAGGGGCAGAGCTAGTACCGAAATAGGCATAGAGATAATATCGGAATAGGCACATATATGGTACCGGAATAGCACATATTATCGGATCAAACAGAGTACCATATCAGGCAGAGTACTAGATCAAGTAGACTATCGGATCAGGCAGAGTACCAGATCAAGCGGAGTACTGGATCAAGCGGAGTACCAAATCAAGTGAAGTACTGGAATATATCAGTTGGTTGTTGTAGTATGAGACTAGAGGCAATACCAGATGAAGTGATGCCTTGTCATGAAGCTTCTTAATAGTAGTCAAAGTAATTAGAATCATAATAATCAACCATTTAATTCCAATTTAATCAGGAAATCAAACAAATCATGTTTTAACATAGGTTACCTCTTTATGCATATGGATATGGTCACAAGGTAGGTTTGTGGAGATAATATACAACATATGCACATTTCAAAGGTAAAATTGAGTCAGATAGATGATAATATAGGTCAATATAGGTGTAAAAATGGAGACTTAACATTTCCCCCATGCTTAAGTCATTGCATTTCCTCATGAAAAAATGTCAAAACAAAACTTTGCAAAACTGAATCATCTCCCATCCTGTCTGAACATAATTTATCTGGCTATAGAATGTTGAAACCAGAAGCTTCACTCCTAAGTTCCTTCTTAATCACCCTGGTGTATTGGATCAAATGTAAAACTTTTTTGAATTTAGAAGAGGCTTATTCTTGCCCATCTTGTAACCTTAGGTTATGTTCTTTCAATTGTGCATTCTCTGCCTTAATGTGCCTATACAAAACTTGATACTTTGTAACTTCTTGTTTCAACTTCTCATTTTATTTTTTCAGTTTCCCAACCTTCACTATCAACTATTGTTTGCTTAGGGAAATGACAGGATCAGATGTGGTTGTTTGTTCAGTTACCTTCCTTCGGGATTCCTTTCCTTTCTTAAACCTCTCAAGGTTTCTATTACCAACCCCTCGATTTCAATAACCCTTACTTCGTAGTCACTTTCTTTCTCTGGAGAAGTCAGAATATTAATAGGCTCTTCTGGAAGAGAAGGCACATGTGGAACTATTGTTTGTTTGGCTATGCTCCTTGTAGTTATTTTTACAGGAAGTGAGGCTTCCTTAGATTTTATGACAGGGGTGGAAGTCTCTTGAAACAACTTCCTCTTCATTTTTTTAGTAGCATTTATAGGCACGGGGACCTATTTCTCTTGTACAAATTTGATTTTCACCTTAAAGGACCGAAGTGTACATTCTGGAGTTTGTTCTTGCTGAACATTCCTTGTTTCCACTCTGGAGGACTGAGGTGTAGGCTCTGAGATTTGTTTATTTTGAACCTTCCTTTTTTTAAGCATCCCTTTACTCCCACTTTTCACCTCAACAGTCTTCTCCAAATCAGTATTCGACTCTTGAGGAAACACAATAGTTGCTTCAGAGGTATTCCCCAACTCATTAATCGATTCTTGAGGGAACTCAATAGTTTCCTAGGGGGCATCATGTGAAACTTCCTTTTGACATTTTTTCTTCCTTCGTCACCTCTCACTTCGTGGAAGTTGATTTTTAGGAATCAACACTAGACTAAGTTCCTTAGATTGGGAAGGTCTTTCCTTCCTGGATGTAGTGGGATCCTCTAGGATTTGATCTGCTAGCACATCCTTCTTTTGACACTTTTTCCTTGTCTGAATATTTAGTTCATGGGCCTTTTCCAACTTGCTAACTAGTTCTGGTGATAATTAAATGGTTGCCTCATGAGAACTATCTGAGAATTCACCTTTTCCAGAGTCCTTTCTTTGTTGCCTTTTACTTTTTGGAATCAGGGTTGGACTTGTTTTCTGAGATTGGGAGGTTTTATTTTTCTTGGATGTAGTAGGCTACTCCATAACAGACTTATCCTTATCCAATTAATCAACAGGTTGGAATGAACTCAGTGTAACAACTTCTTCACCTCCTAACTTCTTCCCTTTGTTTTTCTTTGTCTTTCTACTGGACCCATCACTACATGCCTATGTTTCCTTTTCTTCTATAGATTTAGAAGCTCCTTCTTGAGAAAACTTTTGTTGAAGGAGTTTTTTCCAGCTACTGCCTTGTTTTCTCAATGCATGCTGTTGTTGGGAAAAATACCCTACGGAGTAGCAAACTAAGGTCAGATTTGCATGCAGATTTTGACCGTAAACAAATTACTTTTTAACCTACCACCCAAAACTTAAACCCCTCTTTCACAATACATGCATGGAAAGGAACTACTAACCTTTTTACTGATGTTTGGTGTAGATCCTCCGTTGCGCTTTGCTCGCTTGCTTGCGTTGCTCCTTTCAAAGATAATCTTGCAATCAAGACAAACCACTACGCATGCATGCTACTTTTCTACTTGAGGGTTAGAAATTAAGCATAAATTAATCAAACCATAGATAACTCATGCATTGGGACGGGAAAAGTATTTTTTTATTATTTGAAAAATGAATCAACTTACAATCAAAGTCGAGACCGGCCACCACTCCTTGATCCTGATCCTGGGCTCCTCCTCTTCTATCCTCCAACTACTTTGCGTTAATTCTCCTTTGGCTTGAGGAAAGGCTAAAGTGTTGGGACAATGGATTCAGAAAATGGGCAGAGTTTCTTCACTATAATTTTCCCTTGGATGAAACAAACTCTCCATATGTTTGGAAGAGTAACCAAACGGTGGAGGACACAACTCTATATAGCGAGAAAAAGATTCCTAAGGTCATACTACATCCCATAGTCTGATGATCAAACTGACAGATGTGCTTCATCCAAGGGCAACTCATTATGCTGCCAATAAAGAAAATACTTTTCCCATCCTCTTTTTGGGGTATATTTGAATTTTTTTTGTTCTTTTTGATGATTTTTGAATGTTACGTTACAATGGAGGAACGAGTATTGCAAACATACAAGCTCAAGACTCAAGGACAAGACTAATGTTCTGGTAAAATGATACTCGGGAAAAATCCTCCAGCAGCCAAAGGTGTTAAGACGCAGAAGCAAACTATTACAAAGCTGATGGGTAAGGTATGCAAATGCGGTTGATAGAACACACAATGGTAACGTCCTTCGATGTAAGTTTAACGAGCCCAGAGAAGGTAAGCTCGGTGGTTTTTCATATTTAGAGAGTATGAAAAAGCATAAAAGGAGACTCCAGTGGGGTACCTTTTTTGACAATAGTCTAGTCGGTTCGAAAAAGGAATAAACTAGCACCGATTAGATGTCAATTCAAAACCATTTTAACGAGTGTGAAAAGGACAAGATCACTCAGCTATTTTTTCACTTTTAAGGAGTCTGAAAAAAGCTTAACTATGGACTCCGTCAAGAATGTTCTTATGGACCATTTTAACGAGTGTGAAAGAATAAGGTCACTCGGCGATCTTTTCAATTTTAGGGAGTTTGAAAAGAGCTTAACTATGGACTCCGTGGGGGTTTCTTTTTCATAAATTTAGTCCCTCAGGCCTGATAAAGGAATAAAATTATACCTGAGAATACTCTTCTAAAGAATGGGAATTCGATAGAGTATACCTTTGTTCGTACAGTTGACCGTCTGGACCGAAAAAGGGGTAAACTACCGCCGGAAAGACGTGACTTCAAATTTCAGTTTAACAAGCGTGAAAGGTCACAAGATCTCTCGGCAATCTTTTCATGTTTAGAGGGTCTGAAAAGGGCTTAAAAGGAGACCCGTTATGTTTTGGGAGTCCGGAGGGTAAGGCAAAGAGTGAAAAAGACCCATGCAAATGAGGCTCAAACTCGTATTCAGGAAAGACTATACGGACTCCCGAGCCTACAATGTTGTTAAAAATGGCATGGACACCATAATGCAACCAGGACCTACCTAGGGCATCCATGTTGTGGTAAGCTCTACCACCAAGTTGCGACACTTCTAGAGCAGATATGACGGTTCTGTGTCACAACCGAGTGGGATCGATCCTATAGCATAAGAAAAATCCAACGAGATGCAAAAGTTGGGACGATATCCTATCCTATATGCTCAAGTGGATTTTTGAAAAAAAAAATTATGGACCGTCAATATATTTTTTTACTTTTTCGAAACACAAAAAAAAAGTGTCCCAATACCTGCTCAAATCCCTCCCATATAACTCCTTGATCACTCAAAATGGTTTTTGGTATAAAGAAACTGATAAGGGGGGCCAAAAAAGTGACAAAAAGAGGCCAAAAAGTCTATAAATAGAAGCTGGCAGCTCATTATCACCATTGTTGATTTGGAAATTGACTCTGGAGCCAAAACACCCCCTTTGCCAAAGATCATGATTCCGAGAGCTACAGTGGACGAAACAGACTTCTGCTTGGACCAAGTAAGTACAAACTCCCTTATCTAGCTATTCAATACTTCCTTTTTAGCATTTAGTTTATTTTTGGGGTGGGCTTCGGCCTCAAAAAGGTCGGCCCTAGGTAAACCCGGGCTGTCCAGGGATAGCCCGCGGGTACCCACGTGCAGAGAAAAGCCTGCACACAGGTACCCGCTTGCAGAGCAAAGCCTGCACGCGGGTACCCGCGACTGTCACCTCTACAGGCCGCGTGTACCCCCCGTGTGATGAAAAAGAAAATGGAAACATGTATTGACCCTCATTTTCCTTGTTGTGTTGGCAGGATGTATGTCCAGTGGAGGGAAAGGGAGCACGATGCCTCCAATGAGTTAGTGGTTGCAGATCCAAATGTTGTGGCCATGCTGATGCAGTGCGATTTGTTGATATTCTTTTTATGTCCATTCATGCGCACGCAACCAAGGCTACTGAACGCCTTGATTGATTACTGGCACCCTGACGCAGAGGCATTTATGCTAGAGGGGCAATCCTTGGTGCCCACTACCAAGGATATTTACTTTCTGACTGGCCTCTCAAGGAGAGGGGAACTAGTCAACTTTCAGACTTTTCCTGCAGGGGCGAGCAAGGTCTCGGAGCTGATAGATGAGTACTGTGAGGTTGGGACCGATCATAGAGGTTCCTCGGTACCTGTTAGTAGGATTACTAGCCTCGCCCTACAGACTATTTTATTGCTCATTGGGCGGATTACCGGCTCAGCAGCTGTGCATCAGGCATCGCACGCATAGATGAACTGTGCGATCCAGTGCATGAATGCACAAATTTTTGATTGGAGTACCACACTGTTGGAGTGCATGAAAAGGCAACTGACAGATTTCCGACAACGGACTCATAGGAAGTTCGGGTTTGGGACCATCCTGTGTTCGTTCTTTTTCGAGAGAGTTTCGTGTTTCAGTCCTCGGCTGACAGTACGAGGACATCTGGCCACTTTCCTCGTAGTATGCAGATGGGCAGTGTTACTGCCGTGACAGGGTGGTGGAAGGACCGTGGAGGCCTTCAACGATGACTTTTTTTCTTGGCTATCACGACAGATCCCGGCTATAGAGGACTACCCATATGTGGGGATCAACTTCTCCAGAGATCCAGAGATACCAGTGCCTCCTGGTGAGGAGCGAGGGGAGATGGGTAAGTCTCCACCTGCATAGTTTTTTGTTTTCATATGTAATTTTTATGTCTTTTTGTTATATATATCATTTTTTGTATGCCAGAGTATTTGATGAGTAAACGTGTATTGCATACAGATGTGGGACCCATGTGACCTGCTGACTATGCACGGAACAGGCGTCACCCACGGCCGGAAGCCGCAGTTTCCACCACTGGGGGAGAAGTAGTAGCAGGGAACCTCCCAGCGGGAGAGGCTGAGAGAGTCCTGAGGTGAATTGAGCGGAACTTTACTGCGCTCACTCGCACAGTCCCGATGGCAGAGATAGAGGACCTGCCACCATCTATGCAGACTCATGTTGTGGGGGCACCTCGGACATGGGTCCAATTGTTTAGGCGTTTAGCCCATGCTGTAGATGATTATAACAGGGCCCACAGGCCCTGAACATACTTTTAGACTTTTATGTGCCACGAGCATTGATATGTATATATTTTTTGAGGGCATAAGCCCGGTGACTCGTTACTGTTCCCACTTTTGAGGTGCTTGCGCCCATCTATGTACTCTAAGGATTTTATGATGTTTATATATGGTTTTTATCTCTTTCTGTGTCTTATGGATTATGTGTGCAAAAAATGTATTTACATGTTTATGTCCATGATCTTTTTATATGTGGGAAAGATGCCAATCTAAAATATGATTAGCTAGTGTATTTGTGACTTGGTTTAATCTCCTAGGAACATGAAAATATGTAATATAATCAAAGTTGCGTTCTAAGCGACGTACCCTAAGGAATCGTTGGTGTAAAGTTGGATCATGAACCCGGTATATTTTGTTTAGCTGCGACAAAACCAGTTGAGTGTCTAGATAGACCCGGAGATGAGAGATACCCAATGACAATGCATCATGAAGCAACTCAATAACTGCACTATACTCAGCAACATTATTTGTGGTGTCACCTAAGCATATACCTCCGGAAGATAACAACTGACCCTATGGTGTAAATATTACCCAAGCTGCGGAGGCAAGCCTCCGCGTGTGTCGACTAGCACCGTCCGCATACCCAACGAACACCTTGGAATCTCTTGACATCTGCCATATTGACGAAAGATAACATCAATGACACATCCATAACACTTTTTAAAAGAAACGTAAAAAAGTAATAGTACAAAGACTATACATATGTTACAAAAAGTTACCCACAGTGACCTTTCTATGAGTAATACTTCTTGAGGTAGAGCCCATTTCTAGGCTCTGCCAAAGCATTCCCTTCAAAATCGACCAAACGATAAGCGCCCTTTTTTAAAACCTTTTTGATAATGAAGGGTCTGAACCACATGGGTTTAAACTTTCCTGCCCCCAGGGGGTCCTTGTCTTGGTCATAGACCAGGACAAGGTTGCCCTCAGAAAAAATCCGAGGACGAACGGACCTATCATATTGACACTTAACCTTATGTTTGTGAGCCACGTCGTGACACTGTTCATCAAGCTGCTCAAGGTGTGCGAACTGTTCTTCAAGTGGAGAAGTGTCTAGCAATAACTGTACTGCGAATTTCAGAGATGGGATTTGACATTCGATGGGCAAGACTGCCTCCAGCTTGTAAATGAGTTGGAAAGTTGA
This sequence comes from Picea engelmannii, assembly GCA_009831015.1. Classification (NCBI taxonomy): domain Eukaryota; kingdom Viridiplantae; phylum Streptophyta; class Pinopsida; order Pinales; family Pinaceae; genus Picea; species Picea engelmannii. The sequence continues at coordinate 387,349 of ML783207.1, read as the reverse complement.
GAAACCGGTTGTAGTCTTAATTGATGTTCGGTAAGCCCATAATGTCGAGTATAACATCAAATGCCAGTTTGACTTGGCTGAGTTGATAGTTCATTGTAGAATTGTCTTAAGAGTTTTGTTTACAGCTTCCACCTTCCCATTGGCTTGGGGATAATAAGGTGATGAATGTTCTTGCCGTAACCCAAGCTTTGACATTAACTCGGTCATCATTTGATTCTGAAAGTGACTGCCATGGTCAGTGACAATCTCTCTCGGGACGTCGAACTATGCGATAATTCGGTTGAATAAGAAGAGAGTTGCAGTCTCTCCAACATCTTTAAACGTTGGCATAGCTTCGACCCACTTACTGAAGTAGTCGACAACTACGATGATATAGCGGTGCCCCCTTGCTGACGGGGGGTTGCATGTAGTGTAATCAATCCCCCACTTAGTGAAGGGACCAACTGTGATGACAGGAAACATAGGAGCTAGATGTGCCCTCATCTTCCGAGAGAAGATTTGGCATTGATGGCACTTCTTTACCGACTCGATACAATCTTTGATAAGTGTGGGCCAGAAGTAACCTGCTTGTAAAATATTTTGGGCTGTTGCCAACCTAGATAAATGACTGCCACAAGATCTTGTATGACAATCGTTGAGCACTATGACGACCTCCTCATGAGTGAGACATCGACGCAAGATGCAGTCTACCGCTCTTCGATACAACATATCATCGAGTATGAGATAGTTCTTAGCCTGATGGCGTATCAACCGATGCTCGTCATGAGAAGCAGAGGTGGGGCACTTCAAAGTCTGGAGATAGATTAGTATATCTCCGTACCAGGGGTCTGAAGATTCAATCAAAAACATATCCCCCCGGATAGGCGATTCCTCAGGCACCACGTCACCTGACTCAACCGAAAGCTCCGAAATAAGTTCTGCGAAGACCAATGACTTCTTGGACTTTGCTGAAACAAAGTCTAAGTCAAATTATTGGAGTATGACCATCCATCTACTGATTTTTCCGCCTATAACTCATCGTGTCAACATGTACTGGAATGGATTCACGACAGCGATGACGGTGTTCTTGCGAAACAGAACATAGTGACAGAATCGTTGAACAGCATGGACTACTGCCAATGCAAGTTTTTCGAGATGGGAATAATTAAGTTCCGGTCCTACGAGGCCTCGACTTAGGTAATAGATCACGTATTTTGGAAACAAATCATCTTCCTGGACTAAAACCATGCCTATAGTTGACTCTACGGTAGCCAGATACAAGAAGAAATCTTTGTTATAATTAGGTGGTCATAGTAGAGGTGCGGTTGTGAGGGCGTGTTTTAATGCGTCGAAAGAGCATTGAGCGGTTTTGTCCCAAAAAAAAGGAACATCTTTCTTAAGTAAACGCATAAAGCCCTTGGTGATTTCGGCATAGTTGACGATGAAGCATCGTAAGAAGTTCGCCTTGCCTTGAAGACTTTGAAGTTGTAAGATTGTGCGTGGGGGGGGCAACTAGATTATTGCCTCCACCTTAAGAGGATCCACCATGATCCTTCTTGTTGATACGATGAAACCTAACAAACGTCCTGATCTGATGCAAAAGATGCACTTGTTGGGATTCAAGCGAATCCTGAAGTAGCGACAGCGTTCGAAGATTAGTCTGAGGTGCATAGGATGATCCTTTCGCTTGCGAGAGCGTGATGCTAAATCATCTAAATAGGCCTCAACTATATGTTTGAGGTCATGAAACGCAAAAGACATGGCCCACTGGAAAGTAGCTCCAGCATTCTTGAGGCCAAAAGGCATCTTACGATAGGTGAATGTACCCCACGGACAAATGAATGTCGTTTTATGTTGGTCCTCAGGTTTGATTTGGATTTGATTATAGCCCGAAAAACCATCCATGAACGAAAAGGATTCACAAACGACACATTCATCAATGATCTGGTCAATGAATGGGGTTGGAAAATTAACTTTTGGACATGCCTTGTTCAAATCACGGAAATCGGTACACACACGAATCGTGCCTTGTTTCTTATCGACCGGCACGGGGTTTGACACCCATTGAGTCAAATGAATAGGATAAATGAAACCTGCTTTGAGCAATTTCTCAACCTCAAGCTTAATGGCTGCTTCTTTCTTAGGATTGACTGGACGAAGTTTTTGTCGAACAGGCTTAGCATCAGGATACGTTGTGATTTCATGTTCAACTATTTTCAGATCGATACCTGGCATTTCCTCATAAGACCAAGAAAAAACGTCGTGGAATTATTTGAAAAGATCCATGTAAATTTGAATCTCTTCGGGGGATCAATCTGCTCCGACGAAGACATTCTCCATGACACCAGGGTTTCGGGAGATATCGATAGGTATAGTTTCAGCGATAGTCACCATATTCCCCTCAGCATAAATTTCCTGTGTAGCTAAGAGGTTAATAGGACATGGCGGATCTCCTGTCATGGTGATAGTGAATTCTCCTGCCTCAATTTGGCGTAACTCTGGGAGGAAATATGATCTGTGATGAAGATCGTCCCAAGGTTTGTCCGGACTAGTCATTGCTTTGATTACTGTTTTGTTAGAAGGAAAGACTAAGTCTAATGAATCAGTGGTACCAAGAGAACCCTGAGCCCAAATAGGCTCTAGAAGTGGATCCAACTCTTGTCCGGGAGTTGGATCTGGGTTAGAGGAAGCTTGCTAGACTAAAGAGTACACTACTTCAGCGGCCGAAAAGGGCATGGACATGCCGGAGTGCCCTGTCTCATCCATCATGGCTGATGGGGAAGGAAGAATCCACAGATCCTCAAAGTAAGTCGTGCGGAACGATGAAACGTGAAAAATCTCAGCCTTGTGGTGACTAGATATAAACTTGACATCGCCATGAGGAGGTGGGTAATCAAAGGTACCAATGAAGGATGGGCACAAACCAACTCCTACGTTAATGACATCGGGCTGAGGATTATCAATCAGGGGAACCGTGAATGCCCCCAAAGCTGGGTCAGGTCTAGAGAAGGACAATTGATCAATGGTCACTATCCGACCCTCGTGTGGAAACAACAAGACTTGGAAAACTGTAGCAACTACAGCTTGCATAGCATAAGTCCAACTCCAACCTAACAAGAGGTTATAATCAAGGGGAGAATCGACTACCTCTACTTTGACACACAAAGTCTTCCCTCCTAACTGCATAGGAAAAGAAGGAACGATGCCATGTGGTCGGAAAGAACGATCGTCGAACACAGTAAGGAGAGTAGGTGACAGAGACAAAGCGGGCTGGCCAATGGCCTTCCAACATGCTAACAACATAACACATGTCGAGGCACCCTCGTCGACCACCATGCGAAAGATATTGCGTGTAAAAGTTTTCGTGGGATGAGCCACTACTATCTGAAACGCTATGTGGTAAGGCATACGAGGTTTTAAGTCGGTTGTATCTAGCATGATGGTACCCGAGTTACAAGTCTCAGTAGAGCCTAAAGCAGTTAACAAGGCTTTCCTCTGAGTAGGGCAGCTTTGGAGGACCTCCAAAGCGGACATCGCACAAGGGGTTTGTGACAAATCTTCCACCACAGAGTAATTCTAGGTGGCCCTTGCGTTTAGGTTGTGAGAAGCTTTCCTAAATGCACCTTTTGGAATGCGTGTCATTGTTTCACCCAATGTCTTCTTGATATGTAGAGGAAGAGATTGGATCTCAGCTTCTTTACCCTTCTTAGAGGTGCTTGGTTTACTATAGTCATGTGCTCTAATCGTTATTAAAGAATCACCCCTCACCATATATACATTCGTGGATGAGGAATTGTTTGGGGGAGGGTAGGTTTCTTGGTTGCCCCCCTCAGTGCTTGTAGAGGCTTGAGTTAAATTTTGCCCATGTTGGTAGGGATTAGTCAACACTGCCTGTTGTTGCTGTGTGACAAACTTTTGGACCTCTGCAAGTCAAGGACATAGATGGGTCGGGTGGTCTTCTGCACATTAGTTGCATGGATACCTCGCCTTCCGTTTTTCTGTGGTGCCCTCGCCAGCATTATCGATGGGGTTTTTATCCCCCTTACCCTTTTTCCGTTGTTTTTTCTTCCCTTCAGGCTGTTGGGTGGCCTTTGGGTTAGTCGTCTGCACGGAGTGTACTTCCAATGTTTGGGTAGGAGGAGCAGCCAAAGTAGTAGTCTGGCTGGCCGCTGAGTGTTGGATAGATAATTGTTGCAATTTCTTTTTCAATTGCTCAATGAGCTTGGTTTGTGCTGAACCTACGATACCATCGGTATGTGGTCTAGCTCTTTGTCTAGTTTTATCCAGTATCGATCGTGGTGCATCCGGCAGGATGTTGTACAATAAACTAGACTGAGAATAGATGAACTCAAACTGTTGAGCCCTCATGATGGCATCTTCTTCGGAGAAAACCCCGGAAGCCGCGACGTATTTGGATAATTGTGGGACCAGAGACTTAAGGAACCACTCAAGCAAGAATGTTGGTGGGACTGGTACTTTGATTAGACTCTTCTGGCATCTCCACTCTCGGATATGATCAGAGATATGGTCCGTCGTTGTCTATTCGAAATTGGCCAGCAGTTCTGTGCCAGCGTCGTATCTCACAGGTAATTGGAAATGGTTAAGGAAAGCCATCGTCAGTTCACCAAAGGAAGAGTATCTTGAGCGATCGAGCTTGATGTACCATTTCACGGCACTCCTGATAAGAGTGAGTTGAAACAATCGCAACTGAACGGAGTCATCTTTCAATGAGTTAGATGAACACCAAAGATGGAAAGTAGTCACGTGATCACCTGGATCTTCGTTAGGCTTGGCCTCGAACTTTGGTATGTCTGAAGGCAACTCCGTTGGCATAGGAGGCCAATGTGGATCATGACAAATAGGATCATTTAACAACCTTGTCAAATTTGGAAAATGTAGCGTCGCCAGGAATGGTAGTTTGGGTTGCTGCTGATAGCCTGGGAAAAAGGGTCCTAGAGTTTGATTGGCACCAGGTTGCCAGGAAAAGTTTGGCTGTTGGCCCAGATTTTGGTAGAAACCATGGCCCTGACCAGCGTAAGGATTTTGCATCTGTGGAGACATCATTGGCTGATTCCCCATAAAGGACATAGGATGTTGGGTATTCATCATGTTTGACGGACTTTGGGAAGGATTACCCCATGTCGGTCCTGATGGGAGAGGCATCGAAGTTTGTCCAGGGTTCCATTGACTGTGGAAAGAATTACCCTAGAACGACATTCCAGAGGAGGGAACGGATCCTTGTCCTGAGTTCCAAAGCCCTGCTATATGTGCCCCCAATGCAGGAATAGTACCCTGCGCCGGAGTAGACTGTCCAAAAATGGGAGTGCCCCCAGACGGGAAAGCAATGGATGTGAAAGTGTTGTTACCAAACATCACATTCCAAACAAACGTTGACGAACCTACCGGCATAGTGTGCGCAGGTGTTCCTTGACTCCCGGCTCCAAATGAACTCATGTGTGCAGGCTGCCCGGCGAACTGCTGATGCAGACCACCAAGTGAAGGGGACGAAGGAGAGATATGACCTCCAGCGTAATGAAAAGTGTTAAAAGGGATAGGAATGCCCCCAAGTTGACCTTGTAGAGGAGCATTAGAGCTCCCTGCCCCCAAACCCAAAGTCTATAAAGTGGAGTGAGTGAGTGCAAGACTTGTCCCTAAACTAGGCATACCGTATGAGAACGGAGGGCCTGTCACACTAGGTGTAAAGGGATTTGTGGCCGCCGTGATAGATGGGATCGGTCCACTGTATGACATAGTTGCGGTTGAGACCATGGTGGCCCGGACCGACAATGGAAAGTTAGGAGATGCTTCTCCTGTGGTAGCAACAGTGGTGGGAATGGAAGAATTCCCAGAGGAAGTAACAACATTTGTTTCCATAGCTGTGTGAGGCACTAACAGGCATTTGTAAAATTGGATTGGTACACTAACCGATTTCCAAGTATCAGTGGTTGGGGTTTCAACCGAACCAAGATTGGTGGTTGATTCCTCCGGGAGTTGTTCGGGTACAATGGTTTGTAACCCGGTTGCTTTGAAAGACCCTTGTTGGTCTAGCTTCCGCCTCAATGGTGGCGGGGGTGGCTCCAGTATAACTGGCGACAGGTCCAGAAGCCTTCGTGACCAGTGGAGCTCGGGATCCTCCACTGTGTGAGAAGATCCAAGACACACTAAGGTATTCTACACGTTCAAACAGTAACACACACTAAAAAAGAAGCCCCTAAGAGATAAGACAAGCAATCACTAACTATTTTGAAGAATAGTTACAACAACCAACACTAGAGCAACTTACCAGTGCAAGTGCAAATCGAAAACGGAAGCACCCTCCGGGTATACTCTGCAAAGCGTGGCCCGATGTCTGTCTTAGGTGCTGCGGTATACCCCCGTAGTCACCTGTGTATGTCCCTAAAAAAGATTGGCAACTAGTTTGCCAGCACGCAAACAGTCACCAGGTGGGTACAGTCGATAGTCAGGTAGACCACAATGAGCAGGGTATCAAGCCCGAAACCTATCAAGAAGCAAATGGTCTGGAAGACAACTGAGGACCTCGAACGGATTCGAAACCCATGAAGCCCCGTGGCAAATGCAAACGACGGAATCCCAAAACAAGCAATCGATATGTGTTCTCCACTACGCTTGGTCCATCTTTGGAGGGGTTATCTCTGATACCTTTCCTCACGCGACCTCGTGTTTATCCCCTATGTTAGAGGGGGGTCCTAGATAACTTCCACAAAACTGGACTTGTACACTCCCTATCACAGACTCCAATGTTTGGTTTTGAGTGGCCTTGGAGAGTTTCCTCTCCAACCTAATCCAAGGCCCTAGTCCTGAACTAGTGTATGAACCCTACAAACAAAAAGGTCTAATAGATTTTAAATTAGCATTGCTTTTATGGGCTTTTTTACGTCATGGGGTATGAAGGTGAAACTAATGATGTGTAAAGACTCAAAGAAAAAAAGAATGAAAAAAGCTGGAAACAAAATGCTTTTACTAAATGCAAAAATCAACAACTTTTCACAAAGAAAGACTTCTTTTCTTTTCAATTTTTCTAAGATTTCATGCAGCAAACATAAAGGAATTTCGCTCGACTACAAGCTACTTATGCTCTAAATGCACTGCAAAAACTTATGAACAAAAAGACTTCTCCCTAGCTATTGATGCAGAAACACAATCTTCAAACAAAGAAGAAAATGAAAAGATTTGTTTTTTCTTTTTTTTTTATTTACGTGCTAATCAAGCAACAAAGGGAAAATACCGACAAGCACAAAACCAAGAAAAAAATTCTGGCTTAAAGTGCAGATCGCAAAGAATCAGAGCAAAGACACACAATGGCATTCAAGAAAGAACCGACTCTTACGCTTGTCTAAAAACCATAAAACAAAATTTTTCTTTTTTATCTTTTCTATCAACTATCAACTAAGAAAAAACAGGCTAAGGGTAAGAGGCCCTTACCTACTGACTGTTCAACCCTGGGATCAAACACCTGAGAGGAACACTTCTCACCACAGGAGGGGATGACTACCCTACACTAATTGAAAAGTAACTTGTCAAGCACACCTCTGTCACTGAAACAACATGCGTGCAAACGCGTGCTGCGCTACAACAAAGCACATGTACCCGCGGGCTGCACTTGCACAGGCCGTGTGTATGTATAAACTACAAGACAAAATAAACACAGGCAGCCCAGACCAGGAAGAGGCCTCTGGTATTGACAACCAGGGGCTCTTGAAGGCTTGGATGCTTCTTCTTAACAGAAAAGAAAAATAATTTCAAGGAATAACAAAACGCAATAAAGCAAACTGAGACAAGACTATGAACTAGCAAGACTCAGACAGGATCCAGAAAGCCCCCTGAGAATGTATAATTTTGACAGGGAAGAGGAGGACTGCCTCTCAAGATTTTTGACTCCTACACGCTACTGAAACCTCTACAACTAGCGTTCACATGTGGGCTGAAAGAGATTAGGGCGCGGGTACACGCGTGCAGGCCTTCTGCAGACCGTGTGTACCTCTGTGTGTCCCAAAAATTGCCGTCAAGCAACAGTCAGGGAAAACTGGTATAAGGAACCAGGTTCCCTGCTAGCTCAGGCCTTACAGAAAAAAGACAGGCAAAGAAATAGAAAATCTAATCTCTTAAACTACCGAAAAACTCAACTAAATCTGGAAACCCTAAAGAGTATCTTCCCCAGTACGGTCACCAATTCTGTTGTTGGGAAAAATACCCTACGGACTAGCAAACTAGGGTCAGACTTGCATGCAGATTTTGACCGTAAAGAAATTACTTTTTAACCTACCACCCAAAACCTAAACCCCTCTTTCACAATACATGCATGGAAAGGAAATACTAACCTTTTTACTGATGTTTGGTGTAGATCCTCCGTTCTGCTTTGCCCGCTTGCTTGTGTTGCTCCTTCCAAAGATAATCTTGAAATCAAGACAAACCACTACGCATGCATGCAACTTTTCTACTTGAGGGTTAGAAATTAAGCATAAATTAAACAAACCATAGATAACTCATGCATTGGGATGGGAAAAGTATTTTTTTATTATTTGAAAAATGAATCAACTTACAATCAAAGTCGAGACCGGCCACCGCTCCTTGATCCTGATCCTGGGCTCCTCCTCTTCTGTCCTCCAATTGCTTTGCGTTAATTCTCCTTTGGCTTGAGGAAAGGCTAAAGGGTTGGGACAATGGATTTGGAAAATGGACAGAGTTTCCTCGCTATAATTTTCCCTCCTCCAAATGGTACCCCTACCCCTTCTTTTATAGGCTAGAAGGAGCTAGGGTTTTGGACGAACCCTCGGCCATGCATGGTCGGGAGTTTCAGTTAACTGACCCATAGCTTTTTGTCCCATCGACAACTTTCCTATTTTTGTGTTTTGTTAGGTAAACGTGGGCCGTAGTAGGCCTTCCAGTGTTCACACGCGTGCAGTAGTGGGTTAGGGCGCGTGTACCTTGACCCAAGAGGATTTTCAAGAGTTTATTCAGCATAATTTTGGCAAGGAAAGGATCTGAGTTGGCCTGATGCGAGGTAAGCAGGTTTGGTGCAATTTTGGGTTATAACACATGGACAACTAATAATTTCATTAGGCCATGGTGATGGATACTAGTTTCAGGTTTCTTGGATGTTGATTTAACTCCTCTCACCATTTTATTTAAACTCATCCAGAGGAAGTGGGGAAAATCGATTTGTGGCCCTCCTTCAAAATGTGACAAATGTTTTAAATGATATAGGAAGTTCATGGAATACCTCCCTTCGCAAGTGATAAATATATGTAAAATAATGAGCATCGTCCAATATTCTTCCTTAATGCAACTTCAAAGAATGCCTTTGGTCCAATCGAGTTCCTGATGCTCCGTCCTTAGAAACTTCTGACAAAGATTCCTATCAACAATCACCCCCTGAAAATATTTCTCTCCAGAGGAAGGTAAGCATGTTTCTTCCGCTATGGTGGCCTACAAAATTGTTAATTTCATATCCCTAAACTGAACACTTTCTCCGTCATAGTTTTGCGCAAATGCAAGAGAGAGTCCCTCGTGATAGCCTTTGAATTTTTCCAAAAATGGAACCCAGACGGCCTGTTCAAATCACTCCCTGCAAGCTTCATATTCCTGTGTCTCCCTTTATAATTGGAATAGAGGCTCGTGTCTATCAACCCCCATGATGGCTTGAAACAATTCTTAAAATGTATGAGGCAATGAAACAGAGGATCGAGGGTTGAGTACCGTATCAACGCAACGTGCGATGGAGTATTGGAAGAGGATAAGTATGCAAATGATATGAAGGGACAAAACATAGTGTAAATGGAGATGGTGTGACGATAAAACAGTAAATAACGCTCATCTAGATGGCGAAGCAATCCAGAGGAGCATTTATAATTCAAGATTCAGATTGCAACGATCATATCCATGGTAATGATGGCAAGGTAAGATAAGTTGAATTCATGAATAACTTATAGAATCGTATGGAGGTTGGTGTCATATCATGTTCATGGGAGTGTTGGGCAATGATTACAGGAGATGTGGTCGTTGTGATCGAAATTCATAAGTATGCAATCATCTAACGTCATCGTGATCGGAATGGAATCATGGTTTCACATGCATTAAGATGTGGCTTAAGTTATTCATATGGCACAATGTTGGATCATGGTAATATGACATGTCTTCATCATATAAACAAAAAGAAAGAAATTGGTCTTGTTATAGGTATAATCACCTTGTACTCTCAACATTTTGGATACATATGAATGATTTCTATACGAGGAGATCTATACGAGGGATTACAGAAGTTCATGGTAGGGAGCATGCAATAATTGAGGACAGGAAGATGCATAAGAGTAACTATACATTTAATGCATAATTAATCTAATTCTTTAATAAAACAGAAAAATTGTTGAGTTTATACCTCCTATTACTTGAAGGATTTATATCAAGCAGAAAAGAAACTTTGAGTATAAGATAAGGATTACCAAACTTTATCTATAATACCAGATCACACCTTAGTACCAGACCACTATAGAGAGTTGTTGTAGTATCGGACCAACACAAACCTTCTCCCTTAGTACCAGATGGGAATAGGGGCAAATTTGTTGCAGTACCGGAACAAGATAGGCCTTCTCCATAGTACCAAATGAGCACAGAGGTGAACATTGTTGTAGTACCAAAACATCATAGATTTTTTCCTAGTACCGGATGAACACATGCCCTCCTCCATAGTACTAGATGAGCATAGAGGCGAACATTTTTACAATACTGGAACAACATAGGCCTTCTTCTTCATTACCAGATGAGAACAGAGGAAAAAAAATTTGCAGTATCGGAACAACGCAAAGTTTTTCCCAGTACCAAATTAACACAGGCCCTCCCCCATAGTACCGAATGAGCAAAGAGGTGAACATTTTTATAGTACTAGAACAACACAAAGATGTTATCCAATACTAAATCACTGCAAAATTGTATTCTGGTACTCAATGAGAATTGGATAAGGTACCTAGTAGTGTGTTTTGTAGGCTGCACTTTGTAGAAATTGTTGGTGTTTTCTGTTGCTATGGAAGAGAGCATGTAATTTTATTCTACTGAAATACCATGTAGGTAAAACAAATAAAAACACTTAGTACAGGAACTCTAAATTTGTAGTGGAAGTGTCATAAAATAAGGAAAAAGATTTCAATGACTGGGCCCCAAGCTCTGTAACAAGAAGGTATTTTGTAGCTGGAGAACCTCATGTTGAGATCATGAATCCTCCTCTTTTTGGAATCAAGATGATCACTACTTCTATTGCTACTTCCTTTTTATTATAAAAATAATCCTAACTACTACTATTCTATGGAATTTTATTGAGCCCAGATTAGTTAATGCCCATCGGTGTTTTCAGTTTTAAGGAGTCTAAAAAACTTAAAGAAAAATCCATCTACTATCCCTTGAATTTTTCTCGAGCCCGGGCCAATTCCTAATAGTCGGTATGTTCAATTTTTAGGAGTTTGTAAAACTTAAAGAAAACTCCATCTACTGTCTCGTGGATTTTTATCGAGCCCGAGCCAGTTCCTGCTTGCCGATGTTTTCAATTTTTAGGAGTTTGAAAAACTTAAATAAAACTCCATTTAGTTCCTTTTCCAAAAAAATGGTAAACCTACATCTGGAAGATGTCATCCTTATTCATTTATCTACATGAGAACACAATCAACTTTTTTCTTTTTTGTTAGTAACACCAAAATTCTATCTAATGAAACACCTATTTATAGATATGTAGAAAGACAAATTAATTCACACAACAAACTTACTGTGGTGGATCAACAAGAGGAGAAATCCCCTTGCTTACCGGTTGCATTTTAGAATTTTGAAGAACATGTGTGATAAAATCCTCTTTGGATAGAGGCTTATGATAAACCTTCAATTGATGTCCATTAACGACAAAGGAGGTCTAATTATCATCAATAATATTTATCTTAACTGAACCATTGTCATAAATTGTATCAACTTCATAGGGTCCCCACCATCTAGTAGATAATTTACCTTTAAAATTCTTAAACCTACTATCGTATAGTAGGGCCCAAACACCTGACTGAAAAGACTTCTTCTTGATGTACTTATCATGCCATTTAGTCCTTTGTTATTGTATAAGGGTAGTCCTTTGAAGAGCATATTGTCTTATCTCATCAAGTTCATTCAACTGCAATAACCTTTGTTTTTTAGCTTCATCCAAATCCATCCCTAATTGCATGGAAATCCTGAAGGTTTTCACTTGAAATTCTATGGGAAGAAACACCTACTTCCCATATACAAAATCATACGGTGTATGGAATTTTGTGTTTCTCCAAGCTATCCTATAGTCCCATAAGGCCTCAAGAAACCTATAAACCTAGTCTTTGTGATGTAGTTGAACAGTCTTGGTAAGAATATCTTTTATCACCTTGTTAGTTGATTCCACCTGCCCATTTGCTTGAGTATGATAAGGTGAAGATTTTCTATGTTTGATTTTGTACTATTCAGTAATATCTTTGACCAAATTGGAGGTGAATTGGGTTCCTTGGTCAGTTACTATTTCTTGAGGCACACCAAACAAGGTAAATATTTCTTCAAAAAGAAAATCTACAACAGATTGTTCATTAGCAGAATATAAAGATTTAGCTTCCACCCATTTGGTCACATAATTTGTGCAGACCAAGATTTGCTTCTTCCTTCGAGACATAGAGTTAATGAGTCCTACAAAATCCAAAGCCCATTTCTCAAAAGGTTCAATTACTACCTGAGCTTGGAGGGGAATCTCATCAACTGCAGTATGTTTTTCCATCCTTTGACAATCATCACAGTTGGCAACATACTTATTTGCATCCTTGAAAATAGTTGGCCAATAGTAGTCAGACTGTAATATCTTGTATGTTGTTCTTTTATCAGCAGAATGGCCCCCACATGGACCATCATGACAGGCTTTGAAGATTTCATGCATCTCATCCTCTCGAACACACCTTTTGATCACCAAATCTAGCCCAGTTCAGTATAAACAATCATCATGCCACATGTGATTGGCACTTAGCTAGATAATTCTTTGTTTTTCTTGTGAGGAAAAATTCAGAGGTAGATTTCCTGTTACAAGATAGTTGGCTACATCTACATACCAAGGAATGTAAGTAGAAATGGAAAAATATTCTCATCTGGAAAATTGTAAGTACAAACTTCATACCCTATTATGTAGTGTTTCAACTTGTTAATGGCATGTACTACTAATAAGAATTCTTTTTCAGTGACAGTGTAATTTACTTCAGTAGGTGAAAGATTCTTGCTGACAAAGTATATAACATATGGAATCTAGCTTTCCCTTTGTCCTAAAACAGTCCCCAAATATGTATCTGAGGCATCTGTGCAGATATGAAAGGGAAGAGACCAATTTGGTCCTCTCAAAACAGGGGCACTTGAAAGCATTGTTTTTAAAATTTCAAAATAAATTTGACATTGTTCATTCCAACAAAATTCAGCCTCTTTTGCTAACAATTTGAACAATAGGGCATCTAGGTTTGTAAAATTCAGAATGAACCTCCTATAGTAACCAGCATGCCCTAAAAATCTTCTGACTTCTTTTTGTGAGCTAGGGATTTTGATTTGAGAAATGATGTCAATATTGGCAGGGTCTACCCTTATTCCTGTACCGAAGATGTGATGACTTAAAACAATTCCTTCAGTGAGCATCATTATAGACTTTTCATGACTAAGGGAAAAGATGGTTTCTTTACACCTAATCAATACTTTCTCCAAATTGTCCAATGCTTGTTGGAAATCATCCCCATATACTGTGAAGTCATCCATGTAGACTTCTACAAAGGCATGGGTCAAATCAGAGAAAATGGCCAAGACAACCCTTTGAAAAGTAGCAGGGGCATTACACAAACCAAAAGGAATAACCCTATAAGCATAGGTGCCCCATGGGAAAGTAAATGTGATTTTGTCCTAATATTCTAGTGAAATTTGGATCTGATTGTAACCACTAAACCCATCCAAGAAATAAAAATACCTCTTCCTAGACAAAGTGTCCAAGACCTAGTCTATGAAAGGAAAAGGAAAGTAATCCTTGTAGGTAGCCTTGCTCAGTTCTATAAAGTCCACATAAATCCTCCATTTACCATTTTTCTTAGGGACAATAACTAATGGGGATACCCACTTGCTATCCGATATAGGGTAAATAAAATTGGCATGCAAGAATTTTTGGAGTTCTTCTTTCATTATATCTTTTAAGGATGGGTTCATTCTTCTTTGGGGTTGCCTAATAGGTCTAATTTGGTCATTGGTATAAATATTATGCATACAAGTGTCTGGGTGAATCCTTTTCATGTTGGAGTAATCCCATGCAAAAGCACCAGATTGTCCTTGAATCATTTGAATCAATTTTTGTTGTTGATCTACTTTTAAACTAGCATTGATATACAAGGATTTTCTAGGGCTGATTTCAACAACCTAGATAGTTGATTCTTTCCCTTTATCTACTTTTGAAATGGTGTCTACTGTAGAGGTGGAGGGGTGTCATATTTCCTAGAATTCAGAGTTGAAGATATGTGTATATTCAGGAAAAGATTAAGGATATTCAATGCATTCTCTATCAGCCAAAAATAGGCTTAAAATGTGTTCTTCGGTTTTCTCTTGAAATCCTTTTACTTGTTCGAGTATTAGCAAGGGTTGAGTACAATCCTCCTCCCCATAGGGATTCTCCAACTAGAGAGAAACTTTAGTGGTTGGTTGGTTAGGTGGAAAGAGAATAATTTTTTGACTTTGGGTTCCATTGGAAATTGTCATCTCTCTAGATCGAAAACTAATAAACGCATTGACAATGGCCAACCAAGGTCAGCCAAGAACTACTAGATGTCCTACTTTGGAGGATTTAGGATGAATCACCAAGAAATCCACAGGGTATTCCCAAGAGGCCAAAGTGATTGTTACATCATCTAAACTTCCTGTTGGGCTGATGACTAATTTGTCTGCTAATTCCAGCAATTTTTTTGTTGGTCTTAGTTGATTTAGTTGCAGCGTTTTCATGGTTTCAACCAGAATAACATTTATTGGTTATCCTAGATCAATAAGTGCGTTTGGAAAAAAAACACCATTAATCTCTATGGTCACCAATGAATTTCTTGGATCATTATATTTAAATGGAATTTCTGATATAATTTCTGATAATTGTCCAACCACCTTATAACAAGAGGCTCCTTCCTCTTCCTCCCTGGATTTTTAATGCAAATATCCCTTACAATATTAAAATAAATATGTGTGTCCTTTATGGCTTGAAGTAGGGGAATATTTACACATAATATTTCTAAGTTCAGTCTCTATATTATGCCCTAGAGGTACCTCAAATTTCTTCACAAGTAACCTTTCTGGATAAGGAGGAGGATTAGTTTTCTGAGGTATTTATGTTGGGTGAGAAGTGTGAGGAGGAATTTTCCATTGTACAGGGGTGTCTCTTTCTTCATCTGCTTGGTGATCCATTTTTTCTTCTCCTTGAACTGCTTGATTATCTATTTGTTCTTCTTCTTGAACTACTTGATTATCTACTTGTTCTTCTTCTTGAATAACCACAGTAGAATTTGGTTTATTCAAAACCCTCCCTGATCTTAATTTAATTACATTAAATGAAGCAAGAGTTATCACATAAGTGTGGAAGGTTTTTACTTCAAAATTTTGTACATGCTATTTAGGTCTATTATTTGGATTAGAAATGGATTGTGCAGGAATAGGGGTAGGCCAAGGAGGGTTTGGGATAGGTGAAACTTGCATTTGTTGCTGCAGATTTGGGTTCATAGGCAATGAAATTTGTTGTTGCAGCTGTGGAGGTGGAGGAAGAGCAGCGAGATTAAATGCCGATAGCAAATGGGAGATATTGGAAGGATATTGTGGGTAGGTGGGAAAGGTTGTTGGCTGAAAGGTAACATTACCATATGCAGGCCCCCTCCATACTTGTTGCCAATGTTGGATTTGTGGTCACCGAGGTGACCATTGAGGGTAAGACATTGGAGGTACCCATTGTTGTTGTAAATATTGTGTGGTAAGATCTACAAACATATTAGGGTTTTGTTGTCTCCATGCCCTTTTGGGGGGTATAATGTTTCCTGAGGTTCTCCCGCTCCCTTGAAAACAGATTTTAGTCCAGGTAAAGAAGGGTGCTCATTGGTAGGGTGATATTATATACAGAGGCCACAAATTTCGATAACATTAATAGGACACTCTTTTTCAGGATGCCTTTTCCTACACTAAGGACAAAAAAAATCAAAAGTAGCATTATCTTCTTGTTGTTTTCTCTTGATTTTAATGGTATCAAGTTGGGAGCTGATGGTGTTGAGGATGTTTGTTTTGAATTTTTCTAGTAGATTCCAAAATTCTATCCTAGTAACACCTACCGGTGTGGGTTTAGTAATTCTGTTTATAGGATCCCTTACACTTTTTCATGTTTTGGCTTGGCTATGGAAGTACCTTTTACAATATTGTGCAATGTCTTCAGATGACTGCTGATATACATCTCCATAACTCATGAGATTTAGTACCTCAATGCAGTCATCCCTTACACCTTTTAGAATATGGTCCTAATTGTGGTTGTGTCTAAGGAATTTTTTTTTCTCTTTTGGTAGTTGTACAAGAACCTTTCTAGGTAATCTTCCAAACTTTCTTCCTCAAACTGTTGCATCTTAAATACGTCATTCCTAGCATCCCTAATTCTGCAATAATCTTGATATTTCTGGAGGAAAATCTCCTTCATGCCATCCCAAGATAAGATAGCGTGTTCTCCTAGGATCATAAACCACCTTAATTCTAAGTCATTTAGTGTGGATGGAAAGAGTCTTAGTGTTTTTTCATTATCAATGTAATTATAACTCCTACATAGTATATCAAATTCAAACAAAAATGAATCAGGATCTTCTGTTGACATACCATGGAAGTAAGGACAATGGAATATTCTTCATATCAATGTCTCTGGCAATGTCTAATATTGGGAATCCAAATGTCTCAGTTTCATTGTTTTCATTTCCCTCTTCATTTGCCATATCTCCAAATAGCACCTTGTAGGGTGTTGGTGATGTCTCCCCACTAAGTGATCATTCAACCACTGGGTTGTTTGGTATATCCAATGGTTCCAATACCTTGTGTGTTGCCTCAATGGAAGATGCAACTTCTTCTATCACTACCTCTGTCTCTTTTCCATCTCCTCCTTCTGATGGAGTCGCCAGGGCTTCCCTTCTTTCTTGTTGTATTATGTTTTTAATCTGAACAGTGGCTTCAGATTTGGTGCCTTTGGATTTTGTTTCAATTGTTTCCTTTGAAATTTCTCCTCTGAGAATTGTTCCTGCACAAAATTTAGTTGAATTAGTGTGTGGGGGGGGGTTCTTTTTGTTTGTTTTTCTATTTTTTCTGAAGTTTTGGAAGGAATAATTCTACCTTTACTATCCCTATGTCTACTCATAAAAAGAAGAAACACTAATACTAATGAAACACAAACTTTTAACTACCAAAGGTAAGAGGACAACTTGACTTTGGAAAAACCCCACCAAAGTGGATGCGCAGGTTCTTACCTCTTGTCTTACCATCTTCTCTCCACCCTCAAGTTGTCCCTAAATCCAATCCAAACTCATCAAACCAATCAAACTCAAAATGATACCTATTACCATTTACAACTCCCCGACAACGGTGCCAAAATGTTGCTGTAAATATATTCTTAGTATATTAATATCTCAATCCGAGATTCGTAATCAAAAGAGTTGTTACACAATATGTGCCTAAAATAGGTAACCTATCTATATCTATTGTCACTAGCTCAATCATGAAATAATTAATAACATAACACTCTGTTTTTGGAATATCTGAATGCTTCACACAACTTCAAACTCAGAAGATAAATCTTATAACAAAACTCTCAAACAAGAACTCAATTGAAAAGGTTCTTCCTTAGATAACAATTCGATTCATTATAGGCTCATGAAATGAAGAGATGAACTGAGATCTTGCTTCTTGTAGCAATTGAAATAGTAATTAACAATTCACTTTATTTACTCTTATAAAGAAACCAATCATAACCCTATAAATTCCAATCAAACCTTCTTCAATACAGGAAACAGTCAATATGATTGAAAGACTTCATTACATGGAGCATGAAGATGAGAGATGAAGTCTTATGGTTCCTGTACCTACTAAGAACAACAAAATCATAAATTCAAAACAATAACAATTGCTTAGTTTAACAATCCCAAACATCTATTCAACTCTTGTGAACTAAATATCAATCTACAGAAATGAAAATGGAATTATCTACTCTGCTCAATGTATAACTATTCATTCACAATGATCCAAAATCAAAATTATTTAGAAATCTGTATTGTACTCAGAAAATTTTATGCACTTAGAATCATTTGCAACACACAATCTATTATATTTGCACACTCACACAATCAACTTATGACACACAAAGACATGTACAGGTAGCCTTACCTTGGTTAGGGCAATGGGCCCTTTCTGAACCAACAAGGTACCTCTAAAGAAATTGCAGTATAAAACACTTTACTCATACTCATGAATTGCACAAAATAGCATTTGTATTCCTTCAATTGATCGAGTGAATCGACAGTTCAACATTTCATTTCTCAATATAAGAATGTGTATCATTCTCTACTTATTTTTCTATCATCTACAAAACATCCCTTTTAAATAAGATTAGCCATTATAACCAACGTTTGTGGATAATTATCAACTGTTTACAAAATATTACAATTGGTGAATCACATCGTATCTCAAGGAATGGACTTCATCCAAATGACACGAAGTGCATGAGTGATGAAGTCTATCATGACCTCCAAACGATCAAGGATACTTCTACCCAACTAATTTCTTGAAAGCTCCACCAACATACTCGTTCAAAACGTTAATCATGTAGACAGGGGTTTAGTACCAGACTAGCACAGTAAAATATATGGGTATCGTACTAGCACAATGGTGGTATAGGAATAGGCACAGAGATGGTACCAGAATAGATGCAGAGTTGGTACCAAAATAGGTGCGGAGCTAGTACATGAATAAGCGCAGAGTACTGGATCAAGTGGAGTACCACATTATGTAGAGTACCAGATCAAGCGGAGTACCGGATTAGGTGGAGTACCGAATCAGGCGGAGTACCGGATCAGGCAGAGTACCAGATCAAGCAGAGTACTGGAATAGATCATTTGTTTGTTGTAATACCGAACCAATGGTAGTACCGGATGAAGTGATTCCTTGTCATCAAGATGCTTAATAATAGTCAAAGTAATTAGGACCATAATAATCAACCATTTAATTCCAATTTAATCAAGAAATCAAACAAATCATGTTTTAACATAGGTTACCTCTTTATGCATATGGATAAGGTCACAAGGTAGGTTTGTGGAGATAATAGAAAACATATGCACATGTCAGAGGTAAAATTGACTCATATAGAGGATAATATAGGGTAATAGAGGAGTCAAAATGGAGACTAAATAGGAATGCCTCTTTCACTCGCAGATGTGGGTCAAGGGGGCTTTGCTTCATTTCATTGTTGATAGTGGTAGTCAGAACAACATGATTTTAGCAGAGGTCGTCAAGAATCGAGACCTGCCCACGATGCCCCACCCACATCCCTACACCATCGGTAGGCTTCGCTAAGGAAGAGATCTTTCTGTCATCCAACTGTGTCGCCTCCCATACGGCATCAAGCCTTTCAAATATGAGGTACTATGTGATATTGATCTCCTTGAAGTTTGTGATTTTCTTTTAGGACAACCATATTTGTGGAAGTGTCATCCTGTGTATGACTCTAGACCCCACAGTTTTATTATTACTTTGGATGGACAATTGTACAAGATACCAGAGGTAGCGTCTCCTATTGCTATTTCTTTAATGATGAAGGAGCATCACTCCACCTCAACAAATTCCCCAACATGTCAACATGCAAACGCGTAATGGAGAAAGGGAGAGGCACTGAATATCCAGTTTTTAAAATTTGAAATAATCCTATATGGATTTTCATGTTGTAAGGCTGTAAATGCCAGGCCATGCCTTTGTACAGGTAGTGGTTGAATTGCCTTAAAGGGTTTCTTATAGCAAGCCCATATCGTAGTCAGATATGGGTAAACATTTATGAAACTTCAATGTAATAGATGAGGTTAGGTGAGAGAGGACAAGCTTACAGAGCCCCTCTTTTGTAAGGATATCTTGTATCAAATTTCAAGTCGGGAGAATGATAGAGAGGCGTAGAGAGAGAGGCCTTAGAAAGTAGAATAGTTCTGAGAGACAGAGCTTGAGAGAACTGGGACTTTGTTACACTCCAATTTTTGTAATCATTTGTATAGACACATAGAGATAATAGAAAAGCCATTTTTCATACATACAATGTGTTTATGTATTTATGTTCATTTTATGTTTTTATGCATTTTCATGTTTGAATTCGTAACTGGTGAAGTATTCCATGATTTTCAATTGTTTCTTGTCTTTGAGTTTCCGAGTGGAAGGAGTGCACACAGTCCGCAAAGAGTGCGTTGACAGAGGTTTAACCTAAAGGGAAAGCTCAGGAGGGATATTGTTGAACCTTCATCAATAGAAGTTCAAGGGGTGCATAGGAAAAACTCCTTATCCACTTCAGAGAGAAGCGGATTTACTGAGAACTCTTTCGAGCTTTGCTAGGTGGGCATTGAACTGGTTCAAGTGTGAAAAAAAGAAATCCATGTCGAGTTCAATAAGTAACAGAGTTATTGAATACTCTGTGAGAAAAGATCTGCAAGGAGTGCATCGAGTAGAAGAATGCCAGGAGGGAAATAAATATTTCTTGTTCAAGAAATCCTTCGGATTCTGAGTTTGACTAAATCCCGAGAACACAAGTTGTGCATGGGAGATCGAAATCTTCTAGGAGATCAAGATCAGGAAGAGTAACATAAAAAATGTGTACGATTCAAACTTGTTATGAATCCATAAGCTCAGAAGAAATAACGCTTGCAAGAGTGTAAGAGAGACCCAAAGGAGTCGGGTTCACAAGAGAAATTTCAAAGGTCGAGATCTTTGGATGTGAACTAAGTCTTCCAAGTCAGGAGAAGTCTAAAATCCAGAAAGAGGAACGACCACAACCGTCAGATTGGTTGTGAGGAGGAATATGGACCATCATATTTGAGTTTAGTGAACAGAGGGAGCACAGAGGAAAAAACGGATCTTGTCCATTGGATATGAGCATGAAGGATCGACAATCATCTGATCATTGGAAGGTGCATGAGTCTTAATGCTCGCATGCATAGGAGAGAGAATATCTCAAAGTTTGGAACTTGATATTCCTAAAGTACAGAAAGATGAAGGGCTGGAACGGATCAGAACCATTGGATATAGAGGGGATATGTGTCAACCGGTCGAGAGACCCAGAAGGAGGCAGAGGTGTAACATTGAAACACCTGAAGCTCGAATAGCCAAAGCGGAAAATATCCGTCGATGTGGAAGAGGACAAGTGTCACAAGATCGTGAACTCTGAAAGCATTCACTCCAGAGGTTTATGTTTGTTGAGACTTGAAATCGTTGAAGGCTGAAGTCCCAAAAGGGATAAGATTCGTCGATGTGAAGGAGGACACATAGCGCCAGATCTAGAACTATGGAAGGAAACAGAGGGGAAAGGTCCAAGGACCCAGAGAAAATCTTGGTCGTTGATCAAGGAAGGAGTTGTAGGACCATTGATATGGTCGAGGAGGTCAAAGTCCCGAAGCAAGAGCACCACCGTTGATCTGGGAGGGTGTGTGTCAGCAAATCTTCCATTCCGTAAGATACCTAGTCAGCAGTGGCAAGGATTTGAGACTTGAAAGTCCTGAAGGTCGAATTAGCAAAGGAGATCCTAGCTACACATTTAAAGGGATAGGTGTCATAAGATCTTTTATTACCGAACATTTACATACAAAGGTAGCAAGGGTTTGAGACTTCAAAATCCTGAATTCTGAAATCCTGAAGAGATTTGGTCTGTATATTTGGGGAGGATAGATCTAAACCATCAATCCAGGGTATCGTCAAGATCGGGAGATCAACGGTCCCACAACATTTCTAGGATTGGAGGTGCATGAGCTTTGGCAGGAGGCCACATGGTAATATGAGAACGTCGTCCAGGATCACATGCGAAGGAGGAGCTTAGCAAAAGGATCTTTTGGAGTTTGAGAATCGATATTCCCGAAGGCTGGACTCATGGAGAATATCTTGGTTGTAGATCCAAGGAGATAGATGGCAACATAACTTCCACTCTAGGAGCTTTCCATATAGAGGAGAGTGGAGTTGAGAGTTAAAACTCCCAAACGTTGGAAAGGTGGAGTCAATGAGATTCGTTGATCCAGAGGGGAGTTACATGTCGACATATTGTGGAGGTCTGGGGAGACACGTGGAAAGAGGAAAGAAGGGCGGAATGAGATTGATATCATTCATTGATCACAGACAATGCCAAAGGAGAAAATATCGATGGACATAAGGGATTGTGGGGCCAGGACATGCTTGGGAGATTATATTCCTTGAGTGGGATGCAATTTCAACCACTATTTTAGTGATGGGGTACGTGTCAGCACGAGAAGGATTGTGGGGAAAAAAGAGGGTTGGTTGGAAACCACTCTTGCCCGAGCTCGCAATCACGCATTAGTAAAAGGGCATAGCCCAGGGACATATGAAGAAGGGGCTAGCGAAAGGGAGATAGCACCCATGAACTGAAGAGTGCCAGAACGCGCAGACAAAGGGTGCGGGTGTCACAGGACCTCCACCAAAAGAGGAAAACGGGCATGTGTATAATTGATCTGCGTTCGATCAGGAACATGGATGATTTTAGGGGCTAAATTTCACTCATGAAATCATTTTCCATGGTTTTTCAAAAAAAGAGATTCGTTATTTTAAAAATGATTTGCCCAAATTCTATACCATAAAATTATTTTACCTTACAAATCGCCAAAATTTTATAAAAACTATATAAAATCCTTAGAAATTTGAATATTTTTACAAAAATATCGTCAAACATTTATAGTTGGCATATGAAGGATTAGTAAGATTTTCCAAGGTTTCTACATTTCAAAAATAATTTCCATCCTTAAAATCATCCATGATCAGGAGCCCGAAGACTCAATCTAACTCAACAATTGGAATGATCTAGAGACTGGGAGGTCGCAGAACCCCAGAAGAGTAGGGGGGACTACTCCAGGTGGTATCAGAGCAAAATTTTTGCTTGTAGACAACATGCAAAGGGTAAGATGGTGAAAGGAAATGACCTGATAACATCAGGAGGTATCAGAGGACCGAGCTTTGCTTAGGGATAGAAGACAAGAAAGAGGTGAAAGGAAGCAGAGTATTGACGCTTTGTGAGAAGGTTGTTGCATAGACGCATCAACAAAAATTCAAAACAATTGGGTGATATGTGAAAGAGGATGGAGATGCTTGCAGGTGTAGAGTAATCCATAGGCTTACTAAGAGAGCAGGTAGAAGGTGGAAATGGAAACCGAAGACCATGAACGCGGTCAAAGAGAAGACTGCAAGAAGAGATACAATCCAGATATGTATCTGGAGTTCAATCAGATAAGGGAACGAATGGAGAATCTTGCATTTAAAATGCATCAAGATGCAAAAACACCTTGGGTGTATGAGTGGCCCATGAAGAAGAGGGTGAAGTGGCTAGCAAAGGAATTGTTGGCCAGGGAACAATGAAGGTTGATGAGAAGGTGGTTGAGGCATGTTGAAAACCTCAGTGACGCAAAGGAGGAACTCATTCACATCTGTGAACCAACGACTAGGAGAAATATCAGTGACGAGGAAGAGAGGAGATCAGATGAAGATCTCATAAACTGCTAGGTGGGTGAAAATGGACTTTGAAGCTGCCAAGTGGGAAATGGAAAGAGACTAGGTGGAGGTATCGTATACTTCCAGAGGAGCAGTGCCAAAAGTTTAGATTTCCAGGTGGGTAATGAGATGGGATCGGTTGATCTCATAGACTGCCAGGTGGGCACCAAAGAATTCCCAAGTTGCCAGGTGGGCAAGGGGAAAGAAAAGAGATTTTCTGAAAGTCTTGGGAGCTCATAAGTAAGCTCATGATAGGAAGGAGTACTGATAGATGGAGATTCATGTGGATTTTCAGAACATATGAATGAAGACTATGAGAAGTTAAATACTTCCATCACAAGGGAGGAGGATTAGAGGAATGTTCTGATCATTGGAGAAATCAAATCATTCCTGCCAAGCAGCCGAGTAGAGGCTATCACAAGTTTTGCAGGTGCAGTAACAGAAAAACAGCCAACAGAAACTGTCAAGGAAGAAGAAATGGAGCAAACAATGATGTCTACCCCAGCAGAAGGAGAAGAGCATTCAACCGAATTGCTCAAAATTTTCAGCTGCGAAGATGAACAAGAGATGACTGCAACACTAGAACTTACAACAGAGGAGGAAGAAAACAACATGAATTTTGTTGATCTGTATGCAGAATTGGAAGCCCTAAAGAGAAGAGTAATGGTGCAAAGATTGCACATCCAACAGGTCAACTTGGAAGAAGATAGAGAAGCATACCAACCAAAGGAATGATTGGAGGGAGTTGGGGATATGCCAACACAAGAAGAGATGACAAAAATCAAGATGTCAGAAGAGGAATCAGAGCACCATCTTGTTGATGACACCGTGGAATTGAAATCTGCAGCAGAGCGACAACCCTATGCCATGAGGGGAGATAGAGAGAGCATGGGGGATCGAGTAGATCTTCCCACTGATAAGTATGGGGAGAAGGAAGTGCAGCCGAGAAGATTGCATAAGAAGAGCCAGCCACTGGATCAACTGGACGAGGTGATAAAGGAGATAACGAAGTTGATGTTGAAGTTAGCAGAAGTAGTCAACAAAAGGGAGTTGAACGGAAGAAATCCTATCATAGGAACATGGTAGAAACATAAGAGGAGAGAGAAGAAACATCGTTAGCAACAACATAGCTAGAGAGGAGTAATAATGCAACTCCAGAAGAGAATTTGGGATACTGCATACATTGTGTTTATGTATTTATGTTCATTTTATGTTTTTATGCATTTTCATGTTTGAATGCGTAACTGGTGAAGTATTGCATGATTTTCAATTGTTTCTCGTCTTTGATTTTCCAAGTGCAAGGAGTGCACACAGTCCACAAAGAGTGAGTTGATGGAGGTTTAACCTCAAGGGAAAGTTCAGGAGGGATACCGTTGAACCTTCATCAGAAAAAGTGCAAGGGGTACACAGGAGGAACTCCTTATCGAGTTTAGAAAGAAGCAGAGTTACTGAGAACTTTTTCGAGCTCTTCCAGGTGGGCATTGAGCCAATGCAAGTGTGCACATAAGAAATCTGTGTCGAGTTCAGTAAGAAATAGAGTTACTGAATACTCTATGATGAAAATCTATGCAAGGAGTGAATCGAGAAGAAGAACAACAGGAGGGAGAGAAGTATTTCTTGTTTAATAAATCCTTTGGATAATGAGTTTGATGAAATCTCGAGAATGGAAGCTATGTGTGGGAGATCGAAATCTTCGAGGAGATCAAGCTCAGGAGGAGTAACATAAAAAGTGTGTAGGAGTCAGACTTGTTCTAAATCCATAAGCTCAGAAGAGACAACACTTACAAGAGGGTAAGAGAGACCCAAATGAGTTAGGTTCACAAGAGAAAGTTCAAAGGATGAGATCTTTGGACGTGGACTAAGTCTTCCAAGTCGAGAGAAGTCTAAAATCTAGGAAGAGGAATAACCACAACCGTCATATTGGTTGTGAGGAGGAATCTGAACCATCAGATTTGAGTTCAATGAACAGAGGGAGAGCAGAGGAAAGAACGGATCATGTCTGTTGGATCTGAGCATGAAGGATCGACATTTGTCTGATCAGAGGAAGGTGCATGAGTCTTAATGCTCACATGCACAGGAGAGAGAATATCTCAAAGTTTGGAACTTGAGATTCCCAAAGAATTGAGAGACGAAGGGCCGAAACAGATCGGTACCATTGGATCCAGAGGGGATATAGGTCAACCGGTCAGGAGACCCAAAAGGAAGCAGAGGTGTAACATTGAAACACCCGAAGCCCGAATAGCCAAAGCAGACAATAGTCATTGATCTAGAAGAGGACATGTGTCACCCGATCATGAACTCCAAAGGTTTATGTTTTTTGAGACATGAAATCGGTGAAGGCTGAAGTCTTGGAAGCGACGAGAGTCATCGATGTGAAGGAGGACACATGGTGCCAGATCTAGAAATCTAGAAGGAAATGGAGGGGAAAGGTCCGAGGACCCAGTTAAAATCTAGGTTGTTGATCAAGGAAGGAGTTGCACGATCGTTGATCTAGTTGAAGAGGTCAAAGTCCCGAAGTGGGAGCACCACCATTGATCTGGGAGGGTACGTGTCAACATATATTCCATTCCAGAAGATATCCAGTTAGTAGTGGCGAGGATTTGAGACTTGAAAGTCCTGAAGGCTGGATTAGCGGAGGACATCCTGGCCACACATTTAAAGCGACGGGTTTAGTAATATCTTTCATTTCGGAAGATTTCCATACATAGGTAGCAAGGGTTTGAGACTTCAAAATCTCGAAGTCTAGAATCGCGGAGAGATCTAGTCCATAGATTTGGGGAGGACAAATCTGAACCATCAATCAAGGGTACTGTCAAGATCGGGAGATTGACAATCCCATGACATTTCTGGGATTGGAGGTGCGTGATATTTAGCAGGAGGCCACGTGGTCATATGAGGACGTCATCCAGGGTGACATGTGAAGGACGAGCTTAGCAAAAGGAGCTTGTGGAGGTTGAGAATCGAGATTCCCGAAGGCCAGACTCATGGAAGAGATCCTAGCCATATATCCAAGGAGACAGATGGCAATAGATCTTCCACTCCTTGAGATTCCCATATAGAGGAGAGTGGAGTTGAGAGTTGAAACTCTCAAAGGATATAAAGGTGGAGTCAATGAGAGACATTGATCCAGAGGGGAGTTACGTGTCCACAAATCGTGGAGGTCTGGAGAGACACATGGAAAGAGGAAAGAAGGGTGGAACAGATATTGATAGTAGTCGTTGATCGCAGGTAGCAGCTAAGGAGAAGATATCAATGGATAGACGGTATTGCAGGGCCAGGACATGCTCGGCAAGTAATATTCGTTGAGAGGGCCGTAATTTCAACCACTATTTTAGTGACATGGTACGTGTCAGCACGAGAAGGATTGTGGGGAAAAAAGCGGGTTGGTTGGAAACCCCTCTTTCCTGTGCCCGCAATCATGCATTAGCACAAGGGAACAACCTAGGGACATATGAGTAGGGGGCTAGGAAATGGATCTAGGATGCTAGCGCCCATGAACTGAAGAATGCATAGACAGAGGGTGTGAGTGTCAGAGAACCTTCACCAAAATAAGAAAAGGGGCCTGTGTATAATTGGTCTGGGTTCAATCAAGAGCCCTAAGAGTCGATATGACTCAACAATTGGAAAGATATAGAGACTGGGAAGTTGTATAACCTCAGAAGGGTAGTGGAGTTGCACCATTTAATGTATGCTAAGCAATGTAGCAAGGTCATTTCACAGATCAAGAAGTTCGTCTTCTTTGTGATCTGTTCTTATAGTAAGCAGAAGGTTGCCACCACATCCGTCGCCTCTACACAATGCCTCTCTTTGTAGTAGAATAAAGTGGATGGGATCGTGGAATAATAAAGAGACATCTTCTCATCATCTACAAGGGTACCGACACACTGCCAAGTTGAGCATCTAAGTGATCTAACCCCCTACGAACCTCTACCTAATGGACTAGTCTATGGGTGCTCACTGATTGAGAATGGAGAAATCAGGCATCATATCCGAGAGATTCTTCAAAAGGGGCACATTAAACCCATCTCCTCCCCTTGCAGAAGCCCGATTGTACTAGTGTAGAAGAAGGACAAGACTTGGCGACTCTGCATTGATTACAGAGCCTTAAAAAAATTACAGTTAGGAACCGCTACCCCATTCCAAGGATTGATGACCTTCTTCACCAACTCAAGGGGGAATAATCCTTTAGCAAGATTGACCTGAATTCTGGCTACCACTAGGTTCCCATCGAACCAACTGATGTATGGAAGACAACCTTCAATTCTAAAGAAGGTCTCTACGAATGGCTAGTCATTCCCTTTGGCTTAACAAATGCACCAACCACTCTCATGAGGTTGATGGATGATGTATTGAGACCCTTTAACAACTCTTTTTTGGTAGTATATTTGGATGACATCCTCATATTTAGCAGAATGTGGGAGGAGAACATGTGGCATATTCAACAGGTTTGAGCACTCTGTGGAAACAAAAGATTTATGCCAACTTGGAAAAATTCTCTTTTGGAATGAACATGGTCCACTACTTGGGATACATTGTTGATGAGAATGGAGTACATGTTTATCTAGCTAATATCCAAGTCATCTATGACTGGCCAGCTGATCTGAAAAGATCTTTTAAATGACCATGGTTGAGTTATTTTTGCATGAGTTATTTTACCATTTAGGAATTTAATGAAAGAGGAAGAATGAAAGAGGAAACATAGCAGCCATAAGATAATATGCAGATCTGAACATAAGCATGAAGAACAATAAACCATAAAACACCAAAGTGATAATGGAGTTCGACAATATCTCATACATCTCCGAGCCTTTGTCTCAGTGGGTGAGTCTTTCATATTTTTGTTAGAAGCTTTAAATGTACATCATGAAAGTTACAATGCATTACAACAATGAGCTGGTCATGTTCTACCAAATATCAATAAACCATTAAAATTGACGACACTAAAAACAAATGAATGAAGCTTCCAGAAACGACCCGCAAAGATGCGCTCCTCAATAGCTTCCCTGCATAAAAATGGCTTTGCCTCGACAATTCAACAACATTTTCCTATTATGAAACTCCTCCATGGCTTCAAGAACCTTTGGTTTATATAGGCTTGAAGTTGGCAACAAACTCCCAACTTCCTCCCAAGATCTTGCCTCAAAAAGGGCCTAAGATCCTCCAAAAATGGATTAAATCCCCTCAAATAGACCTAAAATCCATTAAAATATCATAATACAAAGTTTAAAACCCACTATTTAAAAAATATTAGGGTACATCTCCTTTTTCTCGGGCTCCTGGGCACTTGGGCGCCTCCATGTGGCCTTGGGCTGGTGCGCTGGTCCTTAGCCCCCTGGATTCCTAGCCCCAGTCATGTGGCTTGACCTATGTGGCCATGGCTTATCCTCCACGCACCCTTATACTATTATAAGCCATGGTATTTTGGCCCACAATCTAGCACCTTGGTCAACGAGCTAGCTCGGTCGACCGAGCGCTAACTCCAGACTTCCTTGCCAACTGTCAAAGGATTGTGGACATATGACAAGGTCGCATGCGCTAAGGGCTATAACCAAAACACTGGACCACATGTCAAACTTTTTAACGAAGTGGTCACATTACATGGGTTTATGGAGCGCGCCCCAGGTATAATAGTGTGGACATATGGGTAGGTCGCATGGTTGTGTTGGGGCAGGGGCCTAGCCCCAGCCCTATTCTCCATCGAATGACATACCATAACACTTTATGTATAAGTTTTTTATTATAGTCAATAAGAAACACATAGGGAAAGCTGGTAGCTCATTTCTTCCAAACCCTTAGCCCGGACCAGACGTCATGGGTTCGAATATCGTGTGCTCCATACCTTTTTCCACACTAACAAACCAATAAATGGGTGCCACGTGGCATCCCATGACTGGGCCACATGGCACCATACCATTTTCCAAATAACTTCCACGTGTCATACGTTGATTCGTCCACCTGTCAACTGTCATGCCCAGTTAGCAACCTGCCAACTCACTGCCACGTCAACTCATGCCAACTATACCTGCCTCATCAGCTTGTGCCACATGTCACTCTTGCAGTGGTGCCACATGTCACGATCTGACTCGTCCACATCTGCACCTACCCACATCAGCACCAATGCACCCTTCCACGTCATTTGTATGGCGCTGCAGCCTGTACATTCAACTGCCACGTCAACACTGTACGGACTATACAGTCAACATCTTTTTTTTCCTATTTGACAAAATGAACAGACCGCGATATATTTCACATACGATGTTTGTATGATCCTGTTCAAGTTGTGTTGGGTTCGTATCGATGAGGCATATGTACATGCCATCTTTGAATCCATTTTGAGCACTTTTATTTTTAGGCCTTCCTGGACCCATTTTGGTCCCGAGGTCCAATTTTGGATCACACCTCCCCACTGAAGACCTTTTGGTCCTCCAAAAGGTTACTGACTAGTCATCAAGTGTGGGATAGGCCACCCGACTTGTTCTGTCTTTAAACAATGTCTTGTGCACATGTCTCATCAAGGTCAACTATAAAGCAATCATGATAACTGACAGCGTATTGTTAGCCACTTGTACTATGTCACATATTACTGAATCCACTATCATCCATGTTGACAACATTACTAATGATAACATCATAAATATGACTGCAAATGAGCTAATATGTTTGTAATATTTGCACGACATTAGCTTATCTTGAAGTAAAGTGTGATTGATCTTCCATTCTACAATCATCTCTTGGTCTTGCTTAAGATCAATTACTTGATTTGAAACAATTATAGGTGTGTTTCTTGCATGAGTCGTCTTTCTTAATTGTTCCATTGTTTGAAGAGATTTATTTTCCTTTAAAAGATGAGCATGAACCACATATTCTTTTCCTTCTTTGATTAAATGATATTGATTATGTTCCATGTAGAAGATTGCTTTGCGATCATACAAGTAAGAATTTCCTAAGACCATTCCACATTCATTAAGTGGCACCACATCACATGTTACTTCATCCACAAACTTAGATGAAATTGCAAACTTTAATGTGCATTGCTTTGTTATGTGCAATTGATGATTGTTTCTTATCCATTTAAGTGTGTAAGTATTATGATGCATCTGTGTTTAATCCAAATTGTTTAACCAATTCTTATGAAATCAAGTTAGATTGAGATCCACTATCTATCAATGTGTCGACCTTACTATGCCTCATTATGACCCTTATGTGAAACAATTTACTTCTAGAATCAAATCCATCATCAATTTTACCTTTCAAACTAGCCAATGAGACTTTAGATTCATCACTTGAATCTGATCCCAAGTCTGTTGGTCGTGATGTTGTTGCAATTGTTTGCCTCCCTTTCCTTTTTTTAAACCACTTCAGTCTCTTATCGGGATGCAATTGCGAGCAATGGTCCTCATCATTCCCTTCTTTCTTGCAATGCTTGCAAGAGGGCTTCTCTTCCTTTCTTTCCACTGAATTTTCTTTCTTTCGATTCCACTTCCTTTTGTCCTCTTTCCTTGAAGATGATTCCCATGATACACCAACCTCTTTTTTCCCTGCTTCAATGTATGTTTCTTGAACATAAAACTCATCAATATTAGTAAGTCCAAACATAAATACAATGTTCCGAATATGTGCATGTAAACCTCCTATATACTTGATAAGGGTTTCTTGGGTATGTAAAGTAATATCTAACATCAATTACATTTTACGAAATCCATCTGTGTATTCTTGCATTGTTTCTCCTTTTCTTTGTTTAAGACCTTTCCATTCAATTAAATATTTCTCTTTATAACCCAAAGGATATAATTTCTTTCTAAGTGCGGAAACAAAAACTTTCCATGATGGAAATACATTACCCACTTGTTGTGTGCCATTTTCCAACTTGCTTTCCCACCAGATGAGTGATGTGCCTACAAGTCTAAGTGATGCCAACTTGATTTGAGTGGCCTCATCTTTGATTTGTTGCACAACACAATAAACCTCCATCTATCTGACCCAGTTATCAAGCCTCTTTGCATTGACTTCACCATCATACAAGGGTAATTCAAATTTCACATGAAGTTTAAGTAAAAGCAATTATTGTTTATGTTTATGGACATGTTTTCTTGCAGTGGATTTAGAACTTGAACTTGAAGAGGAATAAGTTGATGGATAAGAAGGAGGTGAAGGAGGAGTTTGAGAAGGATCCTCTCCTTCTTCACTTTTGACCTTTGAAAATTCACCTAGATTCAGTATATTTTGTTCCAAGTAATCCTCATACAAAACCTTCATCATCTTCGACATGGAAAAGAAAGTCTTTCGAAACTCTTTCTCATCATGAGAAAGTCCCTCTTCTGATGCCATCTTCTCACTTTGAGAAGTTTTATTTCTCAATCCAATCAATGGATTCTCTTCAACAAGATCGAATTCACCACGACTCATATTTTCCCTGGTATTCATGCAAACTCAAAAACCAAACATCAACTATCTCTGATACCACTTGATCTGAAAAGATCTTTTAAATGACAATGGTTGAGTTATTTTACCATTTAGGAAATTCATGAAAGAGGAAGAATGAAAGAGGAAACATAACATCCATAAGATAATATATAGATCTAAACATAAGAATGAAGAACAACAAACCATAAAACACCAAAGTGATAACGGAGTTTGACAATCTCACCTACGTCTCCAGGCCTTTGTCTCAGTGGGTGAGCCTTTCTTATTTATGTTTGAAGCTTTAAATGTATATCAAGAAATTTACAATGGATTACAACAATGAGTTGGTCGTGTTCTACTATATCTCAAGAACCCATCAAAACCGACAACACTGAAAAATGGATGAATGAATCTCCCAGAAATGGACTCAAAAGGTGCGCTCCTCAATAGCTTCACTGCATAAAAATGGCTTTGCCTCAACAATTCAACAACATTTTCCTATTATTAACCTACTCCATGGCTTCAAGAACCTATGGTTTATATAGGATTGATTTTGGAAACAAACTCCCAACTTCCTCCCAAGATCTGGCCTCAGAAATGGCCCAAGATCCTCCAAAAATGGATTAAATCCCCTCAAACGGGATTAAAATCCATTAAAAAATCATAATACAAAGTTTAAAACCCACTAGTTGCAAAATATCAGGGCGCAACCCCTTTTCCTTCGGCTCCTGGGCACTTTGGAGGCTCCATGTGGCCCTGGGCTGGTGCGTTGGTCCTTAGCCCCTTGGATTCCTGGCCCCGGTCATGTGGCTTGGACCATGTCAGCATGGCTTATCCTCCACATGCCCTTATACTATTATAAGCTCGGGTCTTTTGGCCCATGTTCTAGTGCCTTGGTTGCTAGGCTATCCCGACCGACCAGGCTAGCCCGGCCGACTAGGCGCTAACTCCAGACTTCTCTGCCAACTCTCAAAGGACTGTGGACATATGACAAGGTTGCATGCACCGAGGGATATACACAAAACACCGGACTGCACGTCAAACATTTTAAAGGAGTGGTTACATTACATGGTTTTATGTAGTGCACACCGGGTATAATAGTGTGGACATATGGGTAGGTTGCATGGTTGCGCTGGGGTTGGAGCCTATTCCTAGCCCTATTCTCCACCGAATAACATACCATAACACTTTATATATAATTTTTGCGCTATAGTTAATAAGAAACACCTAGGGCGAGCTGGTAGCCTGGCCCTACCAAACCATTAGCCCAGACCAGTGGTCATGGGTTCGAATACCATGCACTCTACATCTTTTTCCACACTAATGAACCAATAAATGGGTGCCATGTGGCAGCCCATGAATGGGCCACGTGGCACCATACCATTCACCAAATAACTACCATGTGTCATATGTTGATTCGTCCACCTGTCAATTGTCATTCCCAATCAGCAACCTACCAACTCACTACCACGTCAGCTCATGCCAACTATACCTACCTCATCAGCCCATGCCACATGTCACCCTTGCAGTGGTGCCACATGTCACGATATGACTCGTCCACATCTACACCTACCCATGTAAGCCCCAAAACACCCTTCCACATTAGCCCGCTACCACGTTTCGTACAGTTGTATGATCTTGCCACATCAGCTTGTGCCACATCAACTCATGCCAATTGTACCTTCCTCGTGAGCTTGTGCCATGTGTCACCCTCATAGTGGTGCCATGTGTCATAATCTGACTTGTCCACATCTGCACCTACCCACATCAGTGCCAATGCACCCTGCCACATCATTTGTATGGTCATACGTCTTGTATAGTCAGTTGCCACATCAACACTGTACAAACTATAGAGTCAACATGTTTTTTTGCATATTTGATGAAACCAACAGACCATGATATATTTCGCATATGACATTCATTTGATCCTGTTCAAGTTTTTTTGGGTTTGTATCGATGAGGCCTACACACACGTCCATTTTGAATCCATTCCGATCACTTTTATTTTTAGGCCTTCCTGGACCCATTTTGATCCCGAGATCCAATTATGGATCACCAGCCTCGACCACATTGACCAAGCTTCATATATTTTTGGGACTAGCCAACTTCTACCGATGGTTCGTGTTGGTATTCTCCCATGTTGCATGGGCCCTCAACCAGGTGACCAACAACGCTGGTAGGGCCAAGTTCGTGTTGGGGAAGGAGCAACAACGAGAATTCTATGATCTAAAGCATCACTTGTGCTTAGCTCCATTACTTTCCTTTCCTGATATCCAACAACCATTTGAGATTGAGATTGATGCATCTGAATATGTTGTGGGCGTAGTTCTCACTCAGCCTGGGAATCTAGTGGCATACCATAGTGAGACACTCTTTGATGCTATCCAGAAATACCCCACCTATGACAAGGAAATGTATTCCATTGTACAATTCTATCGTCAATGGAAACATTACATTCTGGGGAAGGAGATAATCATACACACTGATCACAAGCCTCTGTAGTTCATACAGACACAAGGGAAATCATAGAACGACTGCCATCAAAAGTGCTCCACCTACTTGCAACAGTTCCATCTCAACATAAAGTATAAGACATGTATCTCCAATCATGTCATTTATTGCCTCAGTCGGCCTCTTGTGGCTACACTCACCACTATGCTCCATTCATGTGGACATGAAGCATCTGAGTGGCCCCAACTTTATCTGCAAGATCCAAACTTCACCACCACCTATCAACTCTTGGATACAGGCGCAAATGTCACTAATTTTCACATTCAAGAGAGACTCTTATGTCACCTACATCTCTGTCTTCCTACAAGTGAGCGTGACAAGATGATTTGGGAATCTCACTACAGTCGGGTGGTAGGACATTTTGGCATGGAGAAAACTATGGTCATTCTTGATAAACATTTTTATTGGCCAAAACTTTGACAGGACGTCAGTAAGTATATCATATCTTCACTGTATGTGCCATTTCCAAGCCAACCATCAAGAATAAAGGACTATACACCCCTATTCTTATTCCCGAGAATCCTTTGGAATCCATCTCCATGGATTACATGTCTAGCTTGTCATCCACCAAGCAAGGAAATGACTGTGTGTTTTTGGTCATTGATCGGTTTTCGAATATGGCCATCCTCACCACTTGTAAGAAGAATGTCACAGTGGTAGATACTGCTAATCTCTTCTTTGAATGAGTCTGGGTCCACTTTGGGATACAACATACCATCATCTCCGGCTGAGACAACAGGTTCCTCAACACCTTTTGGTCTAGTCTCTGGTTCTTTTTGGACACCAAGCTCACAAAATGCACTTCTTTCCACCCGCAAACCAATGGTCAAACATAGTTCATCAATTGGATGATTGTGCACATCCTGCGCATGTACAATTATAAGCATCCACGTACATGGGACGAGAGTCTCCCATATGTCCAACACAGTTACCACATGGCTCTCCATAGTTCCACCGGCCATATCCCATTTCAGGTGGGTCTGGGATTCCAACCCTTAGGACCCATTGATGTTTCACTTCTTCTTGCCATTGCACAAACATACTCTTCCCCTGATCAGGCTGCGATCGACAAAGCCACCATATTCATTAAGAGAATTCAATAAATTTGCCAACAAGTCGAGGAGATCTTGCATAAATCCAATGCTAAGTACAAGAAGCGCCATGATCAACATAGGGTACCGCACCAGTTTCAGGTTGGAGACAAAGCATGGTTACATTTACACAAGGATCATCTCATCGGGCCCCATCGAAACCTTCACCCACTTCATTATGGGCCTTACACTATCACCAAGGTTGTGGGTAGCAATGATTTTGAACTCAACACTCCACCCTTCCTTGGTCAACATCTAGTATTCAATTTGGACCTCCTTTGACCATATTTTCCCCCATTATTGGACACCTCCAAGATCGAAGAACAACTGACACCAACAGAGCTCAACCCTGACTGCATGGAACAAGCATCCACTGATCAAATAGTGGACACGCAGGTCAAGGGAACTCGCCAGCAACGAATTCAATCGGGTTGTCAAGGCAGGGCAACTCCTACACCAAAGCAAGTGGATCAGTTGGTGCCAAATCCAACAGAATTTTCCTCACCTGATGGGGGATCTCAACACAATGGAGACCATTGCTTCCTAAGGGGGGATAATCAATCCAAGTGGATATTGGTGGCCACCCACCTATTCCAACTATCTCCTCGTGTCCATTTTTTTTTCAGCACATTCTTTTATACTTCTTTATAATTGTGAGTTCTACACTTCTGGGGTTTTCTGAAGCCCCACACATCCTCTAGGTGGATACAGGTGGCTTCTCGCCTAATCCAACTGGCTTATTTTGTATGTTTTCATGTCAGCACATCGTGTTGTATTTCCAGGGCCGTTTTGGGGCCCTAAACGTTGTATTTTTGGCTCTCCACAGTCAAATTGTAGACAGAGTCAGAGTTTCATGGCGGAATGTGTAGTTCACTGAAATACCTTTCCAACGGGATATCATGTGCCTAAAAAGGAGGTTGTATGAAAAAGTTACGACCCTTGGAAGTTGAGGTACCAAATTACACCAACTTACCCATAGGGCCCACATGAATTTTGGAATTTCACCTTCTAGGGTTAGATTTTTTTATGTCTAGGGTTTTTTCATTCTTGAGTAATATCAAAAAGGCCTCTGGAGCCTCATTGTATTGGATTCTCCACATACATATGCGTGTAGCAGCCACATCTCTTCTCAGATATATCTACCACCATTCGAGCAAGTGTTTCAGTTCTACAGTTTTACAATTTCAACCTATTCATTATTTAATAGAAGATATTGTTCATTGGATATTTGTGTTATTCTTCATATCTCTATGTTTATTTTATTCAATCAGTTAATCATTTTGTTCCACTCCTAAATCTAGATCAATAACACTCATCAGTGATGGATGAAAAATCCACACGAGGTATGGACTGATGTTATAAAACTATATAAACTTTGGAACCCAAAAACTAAGAAGGTTGTCTATAGTTGGGATGTTTTTTTTAGAGAGGTTAAAGATGTTCCCAAATGGGAATTCATAGAAAGGGAAGAATAACTTGCGGAAATAGAGTTTGAGTTGGATGTTCCAAAATCAAAATCAACAAAAGAAGATGAATTGGAAGAAGAAGAACCTCATACCCCAATATTGAGGAGAATAATGAGGGAAATAAGAAAACCAAAGAGGTATAGTCCAACTGATTTTTGTTTTAATTTTGATTTATCTATTACTGATGATGATCCTAGAATTGCTAGGGAAGTATTGAATTCAAAGGATAGTAAACCATGGAATAAGTTCATGGTTGAAGATATGTATGCCTTGGATAAGAATGAGGCATGTGATATATTTGAGTTGTCATATGGAATAAAATTTGTTTGTAGTGAATGGTTGTTTAAGAAAAATTTGGATGCAGAAGGAAAAGTAGATAAATACAAATCTTGGTTTATAGGAAAATTTTATTCCCAGGTAGAGGGAATTGATTTTGGTGAAATTTTTTCTTCTATTTCCAAGTTAACTTCTATTAGATTTCTTTTATCAATTTTTGTTTCTTTTGATTTTGAAGTAGAACAGATGGATGTGAAGAAAGCATTCCTAAATGGGGATATGTAAGAAGAAATATACATGAACCAACCATAAGGATTTGTAGTGAAGGGAAAGAAAGAGTTGATTTATAAGCTAAAATGTTCACTATATGGTTTGAAGATATCACCTAGGATGCGGTACCAAAAGTTTGATACACACATCCTTCGATTAGAATTTGTGAGAAGTAGGGTTGGTCGCTATGTATATCCCATGTAGCTTGGTAATCACTTCATTTATGCAGTGTTGTATGTCAATGACATGTTACTAGTAGGAAACAACATTAATGTTATCAAGGAGGTGAAATCACATGTATCCTCCAAATTTGACATGAAGGGTCTCAGTGCTCCTAAATTCATTCTAAGAATGAGATTAAAATTGATCATGAAAAAGAGAAACTATAGTTGAATTAGATAAAATATGTGAAGAAAATTTTATAGAGGTTTAATATGGAGTTTAAACCAATCAAGGTTCCTATCCCTATAGGTGTAAAGTTATTTGCATATTAATGTTCCAAGACACAAGAAGAGGAAGAGGACATGTTCCTTGTTTTATATGCTAGCGAAATTGGTAGTTTGATGTATGCAATGGTCTATACTAGACTAGACATTGCACATGCAGTGGGATTTTTGAGTAAGTATATGTCAAAACTAGGGAAGGAGCATTGGATAACAATAAAGAGGGTTTTTAGGTGTTTGCATGAAACTACTAGTTATTGATTGTTCTACCATTGACCCATATTATTTTGAGAACAAAATGAACGCAAAGATATAACAAGTAAATATACATAGACATTGCAATAAACACAGAGATACAATAATGCACAATTTTTATTAGTGAAAGGAATGTACAGAAAGTGAAAAAATATAGAGTGAATGAACTCACTAGAATGGTGGTAGCTTATCTCTGAGAATATAAGTGACGTCTATGCTCATTATATAGATGATGATGTTTATAATGAGGCTCCAAAGTCCTTTTTATAATAAATAAAATCCAATTCCCTAACCCCAGAAGATGAAACGCCAAAAGGTTTGCGAGCCCCGAGGGGGTAGTTGATATGTCAACTTACCGAGGGCATAACGTTTGCATATGATCTCCATTTGGGGTTCACAATA
This sequence comes from Picea engelmannii, assembly GCA_009831015.1. Classification (NCBI taxonomy): domain Eukaryota; kingdom Viridiplantae; phylum Streptophyta; class Pinopsida; order Pinales; family Pinaceae; genus Picea; species Picea engelmannii. The sequence continues at coordinate 348,454 of ML783207.1, read as the reverse complement.
GATCATTGGAAAGGTTTAGTCGAGAGGAAAATGTTTTGATTGGGCCTAGAAAAGAACCTACAATTATCGCTTCGGCCCCCAAATGTAAAAAAAAACATCAATTATGGCCTCAAAACAACCTCAGAAGTTTGGGACCAAAAAAACTGTAGAAAACCTGCCAAGGTGAAACTATGTATTTCAAGCCAGTGGAATAGGTGGTTAGCCATCGATATCCACCTGGATCAATCCTCCCCCATTAGGAAGAAATGGTCTCCATTGCGTCAATTTCCCAAGGAAGCTTTTGTGAATCAAGACCTTGGTGAGATGCTTGCCTTGCTAAAGAAGTTGTCCTGCTTAGCTTGTTTAAGGTTGTCATGAACCTCTTGCTGGAGGGGTTGGATCTATTTAACCAATACAACTGCATGATTTTCCTGATTGTGGGAGGAATCTGTAGGTGAATATGCATCATGAAGAGCATGAAGGGATCTGTTATAACTTTTTCTCACTAGGAAGTGTGGAGGCACCTGCGTAGGTGCAGTAAGAATATCTTTGTGCTCTTCCGTAATCTTTTTTACCTCCTTTTGCTCGATAGAAGGGTATTGGGATGAAGCTGCAGTGGTTGCAGTGTACTTCTCTTATGACCATATTGTTAATAGGATAAACTTTGTGGTATTAGAGATTACTTTGCGACACCATTTTGTTGGGATAGTAGTTGGAACTACCTCTGGTAGCCTGTAGAGATGACCCCCTAGAGTAACAATGATGCTACGAGGTTGAGACTCGTAAATAACATGGACACTTCCACATATATTTTTGGCCTAATGGAACATCACAAACTTCTAGTGGGGAAACATCACACAATACATCCTCCTTGAAGAGGTTGATGTTGCAGGATAGGTGACATTGTTGGGTGATGCGAAGATCTAAACCTTGGCTAAGCCACCTGATATTGTATGGATGCGGGCATGGTGTTGTATAAAAATCCAACTTATTGACGACCTTTGATGAGATGAGGTTCTTCTATATTCTGCTATCAACAATGAAATGTAGTGGGCTCCCCTTCACCCACATCTATGAATGGAAGAAGCACTCCCCCTCCTCAAGATCTTATGGTTTTTCTATTTGGATTGTTGTGGTTGTGATAGTAGCAATGGGTTTTTCATCAATGATATGTCTCATTTTATTATTTTCTGAATCGGATTCTGAGTTAAGGCTTGACTCTATTTATTTGAGCTTGGATACGAATGGTTGTCTGGAGTGACATTCATGATTGTTGTGGCAATGTATTTTGTGGAAGTTGCACCACTTTTCAGTGTCCTTCTTCATCTTCCTATTACCCTTATTTTCATGTGGCTTGGACTAGTTGTCTTGAGGTTGGTTGTTCTATGAGTTAGGGCCATATTTACCATACTTTGGTTTTTGCATATTTTGCAGACCTGAACTCTCATTTGTTTTCCTTTTTAAATTTTCATTCGATATTGACATCATATAGATAAGTATATCCCAGTGATGAGATGTACAAACACTCCATTTCAGTTTGGATGTCCTTGTATAGAACCCGGCAATAGTTCAGAACCAGATGTTTCTCAGAGTCTTTGATACCCAACTTGGTGCGCAAGGTATGGAATTTATTTTTGAACTCTAAAATTGTTTGGCCCTGCTCTTGACGTAGAGTTGTCCATCTCATGTATTGGTCATCATAGTTTCCAATAGGGCAATATTTTTTCTTCCGCATCCATAAAAAATTCATGAGTGGGCTCAGCCCCAAATATTCCTAACTCCTCTGTGGAATTTTTCTCCGAGTAATTTTCCCACTAATATTTGACATGGGGGACAACCTTAAGGAGTGAAAATGTAATATTTTATCTATCAAAAATTTTGTGGAATGAGTAATAACATTCTAGAATATTTAACCACTTTTCCAAAGCATCTGCATTTATTTGACCCTCAAACAAGGGAATATCAAAATTAAATTGTACCTTGAAAGGAGGGGTGCTTCTAAAGTGGGTTCTTGATCAAGACATATCTATTGTTGTCAGAAATCATCGAAGGATTTGGGAAAAATTCTCCATCATTCATCCCTATGTCGCGCGAGGTATTCCTCAAGAATTATATTAATAGAATTGTTTGTTCCCACATATCTCTTTTCTTCCTCCATGGGAGGTTGCTCGAGCTGGTGAGAGTGGTTGTCCTAAAAAAAAACTAGCTTGAGAACCAACTCTCTATATCCTAAACTCATCAAATACATGCACTAAAAAACAACAAGGAACATTCTTCTCTGATACCACTGATCTAGATTGTTTTGATAATGAAATGAGGGCATAGATATAACAAGGAAATATAAATGTATATTGCGATAAACACAGAGATATAGTAATGAACAATTTTTATTAATGAAAGAAATGTATAGAAACTATAAAAATATAAAGTGAATGAACTTGATAGAATGGTGGTATCTTATCTCTAAGATGAGATGTGATGGATATGCTCATTCACAAGAAGATGATGTTTACAATGAGTCTCCAAAGGCCTTTTTAACATAAATAAAATCCAATACCCTAACCTAGGAAGATGAATTTCCAAAAGGTTTGCAGGATCCGATGGGGTAGTTGATATGTCAACTTCCCTAGGGCATAACATTTACATACAATCTCTATTTGGGACACACGATAACTTTTTGGAAAGGTTTAGACGAGAGAAAAAAAATTTGACTGGGCCTACGAAAGAGCTTTTGGCAATCCCCTCGGCCCACAAATATAAAAAAGGCATCATTTAGGGCCTCAAAAAAGCCCCAAAATTTTGGGACCCAAAAAAATGTAGAAAAATTGCCAAGGTGGAAAGTTGTGTTTTGAGCTACGGGAATAGGTGGGTTATCACCGATATCCACTTGGATCAATTAGAAGACTAGGATTGTAAAGAGTGTTATAAATAAATTGGTTTTTTGATGTGGAATGAGTTAGAGATTAGATCATGGGAGATATACAAGTGTGTATGTGTTGAAAATATTTGAAGGAGAAATCAGTTCGATGAGAAAAATATAGGATGTAGTGGCACTCTCAACTACAAAATATGAATACATGGAAGCCACTCATGCAAGCAAGGAAGAAAAATGGATAGAAATATTGTGTTCAAGTATTGAGTTGGTACAACAAGAAGTAATATTAGATTGTGACAGTCAGAGTGCAATCTTCCTCACAAATTACCCATCTTATCATTCAAATACCAAGAATATTGATTTTTAGTATCACTTTGTGAGAGACATGGTTACAGACAAGAAGTTGTTGTTGGAGAAGGTTGAGACTTTGAAGAATATTGTAGATTTATTGACAATTTTTTTAGAACTGAGAAGTTCTCTTGGTGTAGAGAAACAATGGATATTGTTTCCTAGGATTTTTGACTACGTAGTTTTGTGACCCCCTGTATGCAAAGAAAACAAGAAGTTGGAGAATGTTGGGTATATGTTATATTCTTCAATGCATGTATGTATGGGGGAGTGCATTAGATTTGAATTTCCTCCCCCAATGGTGGTGTACATTTCATTGAGAACTCCACCATAGGGGGTTTCATGTGGGTGATTTTCTCTCCCCTTGCTTAGGAGAAGCCTTCAGGTTTGGGGAAACGCCCCAAAATTTATTTTGGGTAGTTTTTGCTATTTTTAGTTGTTTTCTCTATTTTTAGCAATTCTATAAAGTAATCCCGGATTAAGGGATTAGGTTTCTGGTAGCCCTGGAATACCCAAAACATGTTATACATCGTATTGTGAATGGTGAAATTAATACAATGAATAATTGAAAAGTGTGGCACCAAGAAAGGTTGGTTTTCTCTAGGTTAAAGGTTTCCAACCTAAATCTTTGTGTACTATGTGTATGAGACATTGATTACTTTCTATTTTTCCTAAGAATATGTATGCATAGTTTTACTTCACAAGTTTAAAACTCACAATTTAAAGACGTCAAAACACGTCTTTAAAAATATATAAAAAATGATCTTGATAACCATGGAAAAATATCTTAAAATCAATAGAAAAATAACTTGTGAAAAAAAATTAACTTCCACAAGAAATATCTCATAAATATAATGATTGAAAATATATATAAAAAAAAAAAATCCACATGTACTTAACTATGTCAAATCAAGATTTGCAAATTTCAGAGTTTGAAACTTCACTGAAAAAATTATAGTGAAAATGCCAAGATAATTTATTCACAGTTAGTCACAAACCTTGTCTTCCATGAACTATATCTATGAAACTATACAAAACATAACTTGAAATTTTTACCACCTATACTATGACATGTATCTTGGTTTCCACAAAAATGTATTGTCTGAGACCTCCCATAAAAAAATTATAGCTAAATTCCCAAGTTGACTCATTTAAAATTGAATTATGGATGAGTCAAAAACCCTATATTCTATAGGGTATATATATGAAAGTATAATTACCTAAAACTTGAACGTTTTACCAAAGGTACTTTGATATGTCTCCTAAGTAACCTCCAAATTTCATTATCTAAGCATCACAAAATCCATTTGAACGTTTCCCCCCAACTAAAGGTTGGCCTCCCATTGAAGATTGACCTCCAATGTAGGGTGTACTAATCTGTGATGGTTGATATGGAGGCTGGGTAGCTTGTGTAAGCATGGTTTTATGATAGACTTAACTTCCATCCATCTAGCCGATGGGGCAAACAAGTAAATAACTTGGTGTGTGCATGTGTGGAAATAGTGAAGCAGGAATATTACTTGGCCCGTGTGAAAAGGAAGATGTATGTGCAAGTGGTTGAGTTAGGGTTTCTAGGGTCGCCGATGTTTTCAGTAAGGAATAAGTACCAACAAAATCAACTACAGAACTTATGGAAAAACTACAAATTCCCAAGTCATTCAAGAAAACCAAAAGATGATGGGTTCACACCAAAAGATTATGTAGGGGTTGAACCGGGTGGTAATCTATAAGAATAATAAGCATCAACATATATTTTGGATGGCACATCAATGAGTGGCTAACCAAGTGGATCAGTAAAAAGAGGATTCATGTAATATTCAACGCTTTATAGGAAGGTTGTGACTGGTTCTTCTACGTGAAGGCCATTTCCAGGAGTTATGCTCCTGGTCTCAGAAGTTTGATCTCTAATCATTTTTTCATTAGAAACATTGTGTTGAGGTTCCTGAATTTCAGTTCCATATCTTGTTTACTGTGAACTCTCTAATCCTAAGGCCGAATACAAAATTCAAAGAAACACACTCCTAGGAAAAATAAAGTAAATCAACCAAGAAATAGTAGGATTAAGTATCTTTTGAAGACGAGATATCAAGCCTCCAACAAAGAAATGAGAATAGTTTACCCCAACTTCTCATGTAACAAGCCTTCTCAATGCAAGTAACCCTTGATTTTGTGGAGTCACCCTCCAATGGTACCGATAGTGTGATATGGTGTCTAGCCCAAGTACTGTGGGAATCCCCCCATATTCATCTCTGTAGATACCTAGGAAAGGCCACTAAGGTTACCAACTCACAGTCAGTATCTAGGAGAGTACAGTGGACAGTTGAGACCCAATGTATGGGTAGGATATCAAAGTTCAAAATTATTTCATAGGATTGAGGACAAGTGGACCAATAGACTCGAGAGGACCCCAAACATATTTGGAGTTCACAAAGTACTGATACCAAATGAGTGAGTGACATTTCAGGAAAAACCCTAGTATACGCTCTGTCTGCTATTATTGGGAAATCTTTGAAGGGGTAATCTCCACTACTCTTCCGCACTTGACCTCATGTTTATCCCCTGTGTAAGAGGGGGTTCCCGACTATTCTTATCTGAAATTTTGATTTGTACACTCTTTAGTGATCTATAATCTGTTTATAAGTCTCGAACAATTTCCTCACTTTTCCTAGTCCAAAGACCCTAATCCTGTGCTACTGTTGGTGTGATAAAAAAAAGATGTTCTAGTTGATTTTATTAGTTTGTGGTTGATTTTAATGCCTTTTTTACTCAAATGATTCATGCATATGAAACAGATAATGTGTGAGAGACTCGACTCCAATAAAATTCCAAAGAATGAGATGTAGTTTGCTATTTTCGATGAATTCTATGTATGGGAAAGTGAAGAGTTATATTCTTCTTAACACAATAAAGAACTCAAAACTATGAAACTTTCAATTTCAAGGATCAAGATGATGCCAAACTACCAAGCAAATATTTTGAAAAACCGAAATGCACATGCAAAACTAGCTCTTTTTCCAAACGTATGCCAAAACAAATTTCCTAAAGAATGGAAAAAAATATTTGTTTGATAATGTATGTAAGGAGATATGCAAATTTTTTATGTTCTTAACTTTCAAGAGAAATTAAAGAGATCTATGTTCGACACAAAGTAATATGAGGAAAAACAACAATCAAACAAATGTTGAAATAATGTAACTGCGAAAAGTATTCTTATTATTATTGTTATTTTATTCATAGGATTAATCCCCATTGTGGATTAATCATGTCTCTAATTGTATTAGGACCAAATCCCCTTTTGCGGATTGGTCATCGGACAATTGTAATAGGTAGAATAAGAATTCATCCCCAGCAATTATTATTGAGACGCTGAATTAAATTAAAGGTGGGTTTACCCATCCAGAGTGAGAGGTCGGCCCTGCTAGTGAAGCCCCTTCACACATGCTAGTTTTGTATATATAGAGAGGTTAGCGCCTCACTTTATCACACAACACACTTGCTCATTCTTAAGAAGCAAGCTGCAACTTACCAATGAAAGAGAAGGAGAAGAGTGGCACATCTTTTGGAGAGAACTATCTATATTGGTTTGAGTTATCTCTTGAACATTGCATTAACAATTTATGATAAGGAAGTTTTTGCTGGGTTTTCTTCCCCTAGAGGGTTTCCCAGGATAAATGATGTGTCTCTTGTGAATGTGTATTTCTCATTGATCTTGTTCTTATGATTCTCTTATCTATTGAAATGCAAAGAACTATAATAATGGCATAAACATTAACATGGTATCAGAGCCAACTTGAAGGAAGCATATTTCGCAAGAGAAAAACATCACTGTTGTAGTACCTCAAAATTAGGGTTTTTCAAAAGTGAATCTTTTCAGCCCTAAAACCACCTAGAAAGTTGTGCCCTCCCCCAAGGATCATTTTGGCACTTACAACGCACCTTTTCAATGGCTGGATCTTCCGCAAAGTGAAACCCTAGTTTCACAAAAGTACCAGAAGTACTAGAAAACCAGTACCAGAAGTACCAGAAGCACCAGTCCAGAAATCCGCAGATCAGATTTGACGGGGTAAAAATTGGATTTTCTCAAATCCAAGTATACCATGCTACTCGCCTCAGCCAATCGCACCTCCTGGTAAGGTCAAAATTTGATTTTAAGCATTTTCATTTTTGGTCATTTTTCGTAGCCTCAAGTACAAGATGTCTGCAAGCACAAAGATTGTTGAGAAACTAGAAGGCATAGACAACTTTCATGCCTGGAAGTATAGGATCATTATGATCCTTACAGAGAATGACCTAGCAAAATTTATCAAAGAAGAAGTGGAGGAACCTGAAGATGTCATAGAGAAAGAGAAGCATCAGAAGGACTCAATCAGGGCTCAAAGAATCATTGTAGATTGAATCAAAGACAACCTGATCCCGTATGTATCGTCCAAGAAAACTTCGAAGGAGATGTTTGACACTCTAAGCAAACTATATGAAGGAAAGAACATCAATCGAAAGATGAATCTAAGATCTCAATTGAAGAATACCAAGATGCAGAAAGGAGAAATGATTCAAGAATATTTCTCCCAAATCTCAAAAACAAAAGAACAGTTAAAAGCGATTGGAGACACCATCGATGAAGATGAATTCGTAATAATGGCCCTAGGTGTACTCACAAGACCTTGGGATGCTTTCATCCGGTCCGTATGTGCCAGAAAGGAGAAACTACAGTTTGAGAGCCTATGGGAAGAATGCATCCAAGAAGAGACAAGGGTAGCCAATCGTAAAGCACTACTAGCAAGGGATGATGATCAAGCCCTAGCTACTCATACAAAAGGAGGAAGGAAGAAACCCTACTTCAAAATGGAATCTCATAGAGAACTGCAACCACCAAACAAATTCAACAACCAAGAATCTCATCTAAGAAATTTTCAGAAGAAAGGACAACGCAAGGGACGAGATCTCTCATCTATACAATGATATCATTGTGATAAGATGGGACACAAGGCGAATTCTTGTCCAGTCAGAAGAGAAGAATACAAGAGGAAGCACAAAAGGCAACATGCTCACATAGCGGAAGATGAAGAACCACCTATGAAGATGATTAAGGACCATGTCTTGATCTCAGCTCTGTCAGGATCTGTATCACCTAGAGAGGACACATGGCTCATTGATAGCGGTGCATCAAAACATATGACGGGTAAGAAAAATACTCTCTCTTGTATTTCAGAAAAGAAGTTTTCTCAGAAAGTGACTCTTGGAGATGATTATCAATATCCCATCAAGGGAATAGGAGAATCAAGCTACAAGCTAGGTTCAGAAAAATCAATAATAATGAAGGACGTACTCTATGTACCAGGCTTAAAGAAGAACTTACTCTCCATATCAAATTTAGACATGAAAGGCTACAAAGTTGCCTTCATAGATGGAGAAGTTCTTATGTGGGCTAAGGGA
>ML783207.1:325832-339813 GCA_009831015.1 Picea engelmannii | reverse complement strand
CCCAGAAACTGCCATGACCCATGCCATTGAAAACTCATGCGAACTTTGGCATAGAAGATTGGCCCACATCAACTACAAGGCACTACCATACATATGCAACGCTGTCATAGGTTTAACAGAACTCAAGGTTGATCAGGAAGGCATATGCAATGGATATGCGCAAGGGAAGAATATCAAGAACCCTTTTCCAAAAAGGGATAGCAAAGCAGAAGGATTATTGGAACTCATTCATTCAGACGTGTGTGGCCCAATGAGATCATCCTCCATTAGTGGGTATGTATACTATGTATCATTTATTGATGACTATTCTCGTAAGACCTGGATATATTTCTTAAAATCTAAAGATGCAGTATTCAGTAAATTCAAGGAATTCAAAGCCTTGATAGAGAATCTTTCTGAAAGAAAGATTAAGATACTCAGGTCAGATAATGGAGGAGAATATACCTCAAAGGAGTTCGTAAAATTCTGCAGAGATGTTTGGATCAAGAGGGAACTCACTACTCCCTATAATCCTCAACAAAATAGTGTAGCTGAAAGGAAGAAAAGAATAATTATGGAAGCTGTAAAGACCATGATTCATGATCAAGATCTTCCTATGTGCTTATGGGCAGAAGTAGCAATGGTAGTTTTTTATGTTCATAACCGATTATCCCATAGCGCACTTGGGTTCAAGACCCTGGAAGAGATGTTCACCAAAAATAAGCCAGAGGTAATCCATCTCAAAATATTTGGTTGTCCAGTGTTTATTCATATACCGAAAGAGAAAAGAAACAAGCTGGAACCCTCTGGAAAGAAGGAAATATTCATGGGATACTGTGAGGTATCCAAGGCCTTCAGAATCTACATACCTGGTCACCGCCATATTGAGATCAGCAGGGAAGTGACCTTTGATGAAGAAGAAACACTTAATAAATCAAGAAGATTCCAGCTTGAAGAAATATATGAAGAGGAACCTGTAAATCCTAGTATTTCAGAATCCATGAGGGAAGTTCCCAGAGCTGCAGAACCTGTAAGGGAAGTCGTAACTTCCCCTGATGAGGAGACTCCTAAATACCATGACATAATAGAAGTTCAAGAACCTCCTCAAATTACCTTCTCCCATAAAAGAAAGCCTGCTTGGGCAAGAGAGATCATTCAATATGGAGAGAAGTATGGTGTTCCAGAAGGAACCATGAGACAGGTGAAAACACCAAAGCCATTCTCCCATTACACGGCTTTGATGTGCAATCTACTTGATGAAGAACCTACATGATTTGAAGAGGCCATTCAAAAGAAGGAATGGGCAGATGCCATGACAGAGGAATACCAATCCATAATAAAGAATGATGTATGCAAAATAGTTCCCAGAACAAAAAGTAAGGATGTGGTATCATCAAAATGGCTCTTCAAAATAAAACATGTTGCTGATGGAAGTATTGAGAAATATAAAGCAATATTTGTCGTTCGTGGCTTTTCCCAAAAGGAAGGCATTGACTATGAAAAGACATTTGCTCCTGTGGCCATATACACTTCGATCATAACCATTATAGCTCTTGTTGCCAAGATGAAATGGAAGCTGCACCAAATGGACGTGAAGACAACTTTCCTGAATGGTGTTATCAAAGAGGAAGTGTATATAGAGCAACCCCAAGTATTTGAGGTTGAAGACAGAAAGTCTCATGTCTGTTGATTGAAGAAATCCTTATACGGATTGAAGCAAGCTCCCAGAGCTTGGTATGGCCGTATAGACAGTTTCTTGATGAGATTAGGCTTTACCAAGAGTAAAGCAGACTCAAATCTCTACTTCAAAATTATGGATAATGAACCAGTAATATTACTACTGTATGTGGATGACTTATTCTTAACTAGAGAAGAAAAGCTCATGGTTGAATGTAAAAAGAGACTTGCCGCAGAATTTGAAATGAAAGACTTTGGTCTAATGCATTACTTCTTAGGCCTTCAGGTATGGCAGAGTCCAGAAAGAATCATCCTTAACCAAGGGAAGTACACGGTCGAAATCTTAAAGAGATTTGACATGCTAGAATGTAAGCCCATGAATACACCCATGGAAGTGAAGCTGAAGCTGTTGGTCGATACTTCGTCAGACTTGATAGATGCCACACTGTACAGATAGATTATTGGATCGCTGATGTACCTGACGAACACCAGACCATACATCTGTTTTGCAGTGAACACCTTGAGTCAGTTTCTGGTAGAGCCCAAACGTGTTCACCTAGTGGCTGCAAAATATGTGATGAGGTACCTTAAAGGTACAATGGATTATGGTATCAGCTATGATGGAGATCATGACTTCACATTGAGTGGATATACTGATGCAGATTGGACAGGAAGAGTTGCTGACAGAAAAAGAACTTCCAGATGTTGTTTCAGTCTAGGATCACCCATGATCTCATGGCAGAGTAGGAATCAATCCAGTATTGCTCTCAGCACAGTAGAAGAAAAGTACATTGCCACATGTTCTGCTAGCTGCGAAGCTATATGGCTTCAAAAGTTGTTGACTAGCCTATTTGACTTGGAGATGAGAGCAACCGTGATTCTATGTGACAACCAGAGTTGCATAAAGATGACAGAGAATCCTATATTCCATGACAGGTCAAAGCAAATAGAGATCCGCTATCATTTCATCCACGACATGGTACAAAGAGGAGCCTTGAAGCTCCAGTACATTAGCATGGATGAACGGGTTGCTAACGTGTTGACCAAACCTCTAACTTGTGTAAAGTTTGAACACTTTTGAGATAATCTTGGTATAGTCCAAAAGGACCCTCCCTGAAAGGGGAAGTATATATCTATTCCTTGCTTCTGACCTCGCTGTTAGACGTAAAGAAAGATGAGTCATTGCTTCTGACCTCGCTGTTAGACGTAAAGCATGACGTTGTGTGATCCTTTCTTCTGACCTTGCTGTTAGATGTAAAGCAAGATGAGTCATTTCTTCTGACCTCGCTGTTAGATGTAAAGCATGATGCTGTGTGTTCCTTGCTTCTGACCTCACTGTTAGACGTAAAGCAAAATGAGTCATTGCTTTTGACCTCGCTGTTAGACGTAAAGCATGACGTTGTGTGATTCCTTGCTTTTGACCTAGTTGTTAGATGTAAAGAAAGATGATTCCCCGCTTCTGACCTCGTTGTTATACGTAAAGAGAGATGTTGATGTGTTCCTTTCTTCTGACCTAGTTGTTATATGTAAAGCAAGATGATTCCTCGCTTCTGACCTCGTTGTTAGACGTAACGAGAGATGTTGATGTGTTCCTTGCTTCTGACCTAGTTGTTAGACGTAAAGAAAAATGATTCCTCGCTTCTGACCTCATTGTTAGATGTAAAGCAAGATGTTGATGTGTTCCTTGCTTCTGACCCAGTTGTTAGACGTAAAGAAAGATGATTCCTTGCTTCTGACCTTGTTGTTATGTGTAAAGCGAGATGTTGATATATACCTTGCTTCTAACCTAGTTGTTAGACGTAAATCAAGATGTGGCTGACACTGAGCTTCCAGCTTATCAACTGTGACATTGAGCCAGTGTAGTATTGTGATGTACCAACCTAGTTTTGTGATGAGGTATCATTTTTATTGATACATATTGATGCGGATGATGATGGCATTCTTTCGAGAATGATGATGCTGATGATGAAGAAAACTTTCGATGACTTGTAAATGTGCTAGCCAATGTTTCAAGATGATATTGACGATACTGTCCTCCTGATGCCACTGATGATGCAGACCTCTCTCGCCTGATGCTGTTGAAGAAGACCCTTCTTGTTAAGGGGGAGTGTTGAAATAATGTAACTGCGAAGAGTATTCTTATTATTGCTGTTATTTTATTCATAGGATTAATCCCTATTGTGGATTAATCATGTCGATAATTGTATTAGGACCAAATCCCCTTTTGCGGATTGGTCATCGGACAATTGTAATAGGCAGAATAAGAAGTCGGCCCCAATAGTTATTATTGAGACCCAGAATTAAATTAAAGGTGGGTTTACCTACCCAGAGTGAGAGGTCAACCCTGCCAGTGAAGCCCCTTCACACATGCTAGTTTTGTATATATAGAGAGGCTAGCGCCTCACTTTATCACACAACACACTTGCTCATTCTTAAGAAGCAAGATGCAACTTACTAGTGAAAGAGAAGGAGAAGAGTGGCACATCTTTTGGAGAGGAATATCTGTATTGGTTTGAGTTATCTCTTGAACATTGCATTAGCAATTTATGATAAGGAAGTTTTTGCTGGGTTTTCTTCCCCTAGAGGGTTTCCCAGGATAAATGTTGTGTCTCTTGTGAATGTGTATTTATCAGTGATCTTGTTCTTATGATGCTCTTATCTATTGAAATGAAAAGAACTATAATAATGGCATAAACATTAACAACAAAGTGCACTAAAAAATATGAGAACTGAAAGAAACAAAGTGTGAGATAACTCGTTCAATCAGGGACTCAATGATGCAAAAGAGAAAGAAGACAACCACTCACGAAAACCCTCAAAACAGGAGAAACAACAAACAATGTTCAAAGTTGGGATATGGTAAACAAGAGAGTCCTAATCATCCAGAAAAAAAAGATGTTTCAATGAAGACAAAAAGGCTCTAAACCAATCAACCTTTGCAAACCCTAGTTGGTGAAAACTCCTAAATAGTCAAGAAACTTGAAATATTTTCAAGAAGAAAATCAGAGAACTCGAAGGAAGGATGAACCAAGGGATATATTTAAATCAAGGGGATCACAACTAGGAGAAGATTGCAAACTAAAAGGAGAAACATAAATGAGTGATAAATGTCAAATTCTCAATCAAAAGGAGTCAGATACAAACTAGGAGTCCTTGGGCTAAGAGAATAGGAGATATGAAGCACACATGCAAGCTGAAAAAAGGATGAAAAAGAAAGAAACATAAATCTCTTAATAAAGAGGTGATCAACTCATCTAATCATTTAGAACTAAACACACAGACTCAAGAAAGAACATCAAACAGTCATAGAGAAAAACTGAGCAAAATCTAAGAAACAAGAAGAGAACATGGATCAAACACTAGGGTGCTATAGAAGGACGCTCCTCTAGAGTGGCAAACAGAGCGTTCAAGGGGTGATGGACGCTACCCAAAAGTCTAGCAACAAGCGTCCAGGATTCTCTGTAGCAGTTATAGAGGGTGTGTTTAAGGGGTGATGAACGCTAGGGTATTTAGAAACTTATGGGTTAGTTAAGATCTACTTGGTATAATGTGTCATTAGGTAAAAGTGTGTTTCTTTAATATGCATTAGTATGCATTTGTAGTTAGGAAATCTGACAGACACAAAATGTTCCTGACATAGAGTGATTTGTCGGTTCATATTCTCCTAAATCTTAACGACCATTGATCCATGTATTAACACTCAATTGGTCCATGATCTCTATTTAAACAACATAGATGCTCATTTTTCGATGATTGATTGTGAGAAATTCTCTTGTAAAATCTCTCTGTAATCTGTTTCTTTTGTATTAATAAACTGCTCCAAGTGGCCACGATGGTTGGGGCCATGGATGTTTCCTCGTAGGGGTTTTACCACGTCAAAACATCGGTGCGTTGATATTTTATTTGGTTTTGTGAGTGGTTATTGAAGGTGTTCGTCCTCTGTTGGAATACCTATGTTGTTGAAATGGTATTAGAGCATGTTTGAAGACCGCTCATGTTGTAGATTGAGATCATGAAGCCAAGTTGCGTTATCTTCGTTTTATGCCATTTTCATACATTTTTGGGCTGTGTGGACTATTACATTGCATCTAGAGCACTTGTTTCATTCAGGAACACTTTTTGTTTCACTCGAAAAGGTTTATGTTTGCCCAAGATACGGTCATTTCAGCTAGACCTAGAGGTATAAAGTCTTAATACGCCCTTTTTAAATTTTTTTACAGAGTATTATTTCGGTTTTATTTCAGATTTATATTGTTTGTTTCCGGGTTGCTACTCTTTTAGATATGCACATGATCTTTTCCCCACTCCCTGTGTGATCTCAAAAAATCATAAACAGATAGGAAAAGATGCATTTTATGGGTAAGCTAACCAAGATCTAACCCTTGTTGTCATCGATAAGAAAAAAAAAATTCTTGTGTTAAAAGAATTTTTTTAGCATGCTCTCCAAGGTCGTATTCAACAATAACAACAATCCTCTTGATAAAAAATACACTATGTTTTTCTATCCCATTTGGTTAAAAGTTTCCTTATTAAATAAGAGGTCTTGAGTTCAAGTCTCTCTTTTTGTTACTTTTTTTTGAAAAAGTTCATGCTCCATTGTAAAGTGTATTTCACTTCAAGTATAAAAGTGAATCACTATAAGTAGTTTTAATATTTTAGAGTTATTTATTTTGCATACAACTTTTAATTATAAATTAACTTCATTGTAAAAGTGAACCCCACTTCTTTTTATAAAAGTGGGTCACTTCATAAAGCAACTTACACCATCACGTGGTCCTTTGGTTAGCATTTATTTGTTTTTTTAAAAGGGCATAAATTTCACATCCGAAATCCATTTTCAGTGCCATTTTTTTTAAAACTGCCTAAGTTTTCAAGATCTTTCCATCCAGATCATAAGTTTTAGTTTTTAAATCCAGATTATATACATATTTAATATGGCTTCTTGAAGTAATCTTTTTCTTACCAACACCAATTACTTCCAATGGAAATCCCATATGGAGGATTTATTAAGAAGTAAAGGCTTATACCAGATTACCATGGGAAAAGAAAAAAAACCTATTGATGTTGATAAGAAAACAAAATGGGATAGTAAGAGTGACGGAGCACATGGACTAATTGGAATGTCCATCTCTTCTAATTTAAGGCTCCACCTTCAACAAATTGATAAACCCAAAGAATCTTGGGAAAATATTGAATCTGTGTTTGGTAAAAACAATATTATTCGAGCACAACAATTAGAAAATGAAGTACTAAATTTAAGTCCAAATGATTTTTTTTGCATTAAAGACTATCTATCTAAGTTTGAAACACCTAGAATTTTATGTGAAGAATGAAAGATAAAGATGGATGAATATCGTTGCATCTATCTTATTATTTCTAAACTAGGTAGTGCATATTTTTTGTTTGTATCTACCTTTTATTCCATGAAGAGGCTCTAGGGATAGCTTATCAAAAACCCACTCTTGAGGCATTTTGTGATTCTTTGATTAGAGAGAAGGATAAGCTTGTACAATTTGGATTGATCAACACTACAGGTACCTCCAACAAAGCCTTTGTCATCCATTAGAAAGATAAACCCAAGAATCCCAAGAAGCAACATCCTCGCCACAACAACAAGCAACATAACGGTCCCAAACCCTCTCAGACAACTTTCGCTCCTAATGGTGACAAAGGAGAAAAATATAAAAATAAGAAGACTCACAAACATTGAAAATTTTGTGATAAAGATGGTCATGATGAGAACAAATTTTTCAAGAAGATGGAAGCTTTAGAAGCAGTGATGAAGAAGCATAACATCACTATTGATTCTACTTCTTCTTCTTCTTCTCATGGACATGCACTTTCTGCTTCTAGTTTCTCCTTCAATACAACTTCTACTTCTTCTTCAGATGAGTGGATTATTCATTTTGGATCATCTTATCATATGGCTAAGGATAGATGCATATTTTCTACTCTAAATGAATGTAACACCAATAAAATATGTGTTGGTGATGATAGATCTCTTAGTGTCGAAGGATCTGGAATATTTCAAGTAGAAAATGGTCATTTCAATGATGTGTTATGTGTCCCAAGTCTTTCGTGTAACCTTCTATCAGTATATCAAATCACTTATTCTGGTGAAGGTAAAACCATAGAGTTTTCACCTCACTAAGTTGTAATCCAGGATCTAAAATATCCTAAGCATGTTCTTGTAACTGGAATTGCTGATGATATTACCAAGTTGTACAAGTTTGAAAACTTTGGGTCATCATATTTTTCATCATTTTGTTTTTCTCATAGAGATGACTTGAGCAAACTTTGGCATGAGTGGTTTGGCCATCTAAACTATCGCTCATTGCAAAAACTATGTAATCAATAGATGGTGACTGGTCTTCCTCCTGTTTCATGCAGAGATGGTGTTTTTGTCAGTTTTGTTCTCGGAAAACATCATTAGGAAATTTTTGACAAACGTGCCTCTTGGCATGCCTCGGGCCCTTTGCATCTTTTTCAGAGTGATTTGTGTTGTCCACATCCTTCTCCTTCTTTTTTTGGGTGCAATTTTTTCTCAACTTTCATTCATGACATTTCTAGATGTACTTGGGTTTACTTCTTAAAACTTAAGAGTGAAGTTTTTGGCCTACAAGGCCATTGTAGAAAAGAAATCTGGACATCAAATTCAAAGGTTAAGAACAAACAATGGAGGCGAATATGTGAATGATTATTTTACAAGTTACTGCACTACACATGGCATCCAAATGCAACACATGGTTCCATATACACCACAACAAAATGGTGTTGCTGAGATAAAGAACCGCACATTAAAAAAAATGGCTAATTTTATGATACAATATAAGAGATTAAGTCTAAATTATAGGGTAGAAGCCATCAACTGTGCAAATTACATAGTAAATCACACTCCCACAAAGGATCTTAAAAATATAACACTGGAAGAAGATTTCAATAAAATTAAACCATATGTAAGTCACTTATGTGTATTTGGCAATATAGCATGGGTTCACATTTTTTAGGAGAAAAGGAAAGCATTGCAACCTAAAAGTGAGAAGTGCATATTTGTTGGTTATTGTGAAGATGTCAAAGGTTATAGTCTTCTTCAACCACATTGTAATGAAATTATTATTAGAAGCGATGTTAAATTTGATGAAAATCTCTTGGCCTGTGAGCCTAATTTGGTGTTTGTGCCTTCTTTGGCCTGCGATCCTAATTCAATGTTTGTTCCTTCTTCGTCCTGCGAGCCATGTTCAACATTTGTTCCTTCTTATGTTCTGGTTTCTTCTTCAGATGATGATAGTGAGGATGAAAATCCACCTCTGCCTGCTCACCTTCCTCTATATGAGTCCTTTGAACCTGAACAAACACCAAATCTATCTCCACCGCTTCCTAGATGGGTTTGTTCAACACGAGAAGTAGTTGGTTATCTTGTCAGTGATCCTTCAGATCAGTGTCAGACATGTTCACAGTTCCAACGAGCCTCTTTTCTTTTGGATCAAGTTTCAAAGACTCATGATCCAGAGACATTTGCAAAATCTTCAGGTCATCTAGATTGGGATACAACAACGAATGAAAAGTATCGTTCTTTAATGGAAAACGATACTTGGGATCTTATACCTCTTCCAAACGGAAGAAAACTTTTCATATGTAAATCGTTCTAAAGAACTAAGTATGCATCAGATGAAAGTGTTGAAAGACATAAGGCTCAGTTAGTTGCCAAAGGATTTTTCCAAGTTGAAGGAATTGACTATAATGAAACATTTTCCCCTGTAGCCAAAATGAATTCCAACCACCTTGTTCTTTCCCTTTCTTCCTCACATAAATGGGAGGTCCATCAGATAGATGTTAAATTGACCTTCTTGCATGGAGATAAGAAAGAATAAATCTACATGGAACAACCTCCTGGCTATGTCTAGAATGACTCTAGCCTTGTTTATCACCTTAAGAAATCTCTTTATGGTCTTAACAAAGCTCCCTGCGCTTGGTATTCCAAAATGGACAACTTTCTTATTTCCACCAGATTCTCTAGATGTCATTCTAATCCTAATGTCTATACCAAGAAAGTAGGAAGCCATCTCATAATCCTTGTTCTTTATTCTGATGACCTTATCCTTACTGGTAGAGACTCAAAACTTTTAAACCATGTGAAAATCGGCCTTAAGAAGAAATTTGAAATGACAGACTTAGGCTTTTTGCACTATTTCCTTAGCCTCCAAGTTTTTCAAACCAACGAAGGATTTTTCTTTCCCAATCTAAGTATGCTTGTAACCTTCTTCGTCACTTTCACATGGATGATTTTAAACCAGCCCCTTCTCCCTTCCAATATGGCATCAAGCTTGTTGCCACCTGTACTTCTCCCAAAGTTGATGCCACTTTGTACTGTCAGTTAGTTGGTAGCCTCTTATACTTGACTCATACATGTCCTGATCTTTACTTTGTTGTCTCTCTTGTTTCCTGTTATATGAAAAAACCCCATGAAAGCCATTGGAAAGTAGCTAAAAGGATACTTCTCTATATACGTGGTACAGTTCAGCTCGAGATACATTATAGTTCAAGGGGGACTCCTTTATTGGTTGGTTTCACTAATTGAGATTGGGTTGATGACCCTGATGATCGGAAGTCTACTGCAGGTTATGTCTTCAACCTTGGTTTAGGACCTGTCACTTGGGCCTATAAGAAACAACAAGATATTTCTCTTTCTTCAACAGAAGCAGAGTACCCAACAATGGTAAATGCAAGTCATAAATCCTTATGGCTTCAACAGATTCTTTCAGTGTTTGGACTCCAGTAGCAACATCCAACCAACCTTTGGTGTGACAACCAGATTTCCATCAAGCTCGCCAAATACCCAGTTCAACATCAGTGCAAAAAACACATCGAGCTACACATACACTTCATCAGAAAGCTCATTCATGATCAAGTTATTGAAGTTATCTTTTTCCCTACAGAAGATAAAGTTGTTGATATTTTCACAAAGTCTCTTACAGAAGCGAAGTTTTCCTAACTTTGATCTATGTTAGGATTTTATGAAGTTGTCATCAAGCGGGGAAAGGCTCTAATTCCTCCTTCCTTCTCCTATTGTGTCACTATTGTAAATCCTTCAATCCTATCCCAAGTTGTTCTTAAGGGGGGATGTTAGGATATTTAGACACTTAGGGGTTAGTTAATATCTACTTGGTCTAATGTTTCATTAGGTAAAAGTGTGCTTCCCAGTGTGTTTCTTTAGTATGCATTAGTATGCATTTGTAGTTAGGAAATCTAATAGTCACGATATGTTCCTGACATAGAGTGATCCGGCGGTTCATATTCTCCTCGATCTTAACGACCATTGATCTATGGCTTAATACCTTATTGGTCCATGATCTCTATTTAAAGAGCATGGAGAGTCATTTTCTGATGATCTATTGTGATAAAATATCTTGTAAAATCTCTCTATAATATTTTTATTTTTTATTAATAAACTTCTCCAAGTGGCCACATTGGTTGAGGTCATGGATGTTTTGTCGTAGGGGTTTTACCGTGTCAAAACATAGGTGTGTTGATCTTTTATCTGGTTGTGTGAGTGGTTACTAAAGGTGTTCGTATTATGTTGGAATACCTGTGTTGTTGAACAATGGACGCTTTTTAGAGGTCCTCAAAACTCATATTTGAAAAACAATCTTAGAAAAGGTCAGGGATTTATGAGGAAAGGAGTTCCAAAACAGAAGAAAAAAAGCATAAACAAACTCAAAGGGTCTAAGGGCTAGAAACCTAAGAATAATTAGATGTTTCTCCTTGGTATGGTCGCCAATTTACCATTTTGATAATTCTCCCCCTACAGAAAGGTTGAGTTCCCCTCACCTGGGTTCCCTACAAGTGAGACATAATCTAACAAGTGGACACTAACAACCTCCTAGCAAACCATTCTATTTTCTTGCAGGAGTGTTGAGAGAGAAGGATAAAAGTTATGTGTACCTGATTTATGATGTTTGTCCTCATCACTCGAGCCGTTGAGAACAAAGGAACCTTCTCTTACTACTATCTATGATTAAATAATAGAAACCCTACCAACTAATAACTTAAGCAAAGTGATCAAATATAAAAGAAAATAATAATAAAGTTTAGGATAAATAGGCCAAGTTCTCTTATTAATGAAAGCATGAAAAGGTTACAACTATTAGATGCTATGAAAATCCTTCAATCTTCTTTATTCAACCCTTGAACATGAATCCATATCAAATCGACACAAGAAAAGGTTTGGCTCTCCTTGAAAGGATCATAAGTTTGATATTATTCTATTTTCCATGCCCACTCTCTCTTAAATGACCTAGTTATATAGATGCAGGAAAGGATAACCACTAGGATAAATCATGAATATAGTTGAGGATAATGTGGGATATGAATTATTTTCATGGTTATACTTTCTCCCAAGATAGGATCAAATAATAATCAAACCATATATTTATGAAAACAAGAAAACAAACCAAGAACTATCCAAAACTTCCTCGAAGATTCCCCCTAAAATCATGGAGTTTGACCCAATCTGCATGGACACTCTCCCAGAGTGGTGGACAGGGCATCTGAGATGCTTCCTATTACTGGACAAGGAGTATGTATGCTCCCCGGGCATGGGAAAGGGAGTGTCCTTGGTAAACACAATCCAACATTGAGTGAAAAAGGAAAAAATTCTAGGTTTTGAAAGGCATCTTCCTCTTCTTGATGCTAAAGGGAATGTAATGGATGATTTGTACATGGTTTTGAGGTGGCGACACTTAGGAAAAGTGAATACCATGGAATTTGTGACATGAATGACACCGAGAAGAGTGAAGTGAGACACTTATGACACTTATAAAAGTGAAATGCAACACTTATGACACTTAGCAAAGTGTGACAAAATGGTGTATAACAATATGTATCTCCCTTCCCAATATATTTTATCCTTTGATGATTTAGAAACCGTGTTCATGAGCATGTATGCACCACCAATCACATACCATACATTGCTAAAAAAATTCACCAAAATCCATTTGAGGAAGGGTGATAGAATTAGGGATTTCAATTTGTGATTTTTCAAAATACTAAATCAGATTTAAGAAGAGAAAAGACCAAATAATCCAGTTATACGCAGATGCGATAAGAACTCCATGCCAACCAATGTAAAGTATACTATAAGAAATACTCAAATAGAAGAATTATATGGATCTATAATTAAGTAAAAAAAAATGGAGGAAATTATGATAGAAACAAATGTTGACCCTGAGATTATCCTCAGAAGAGTTCAAAGAGAAATGGGTAAAGTTACCATAGCAAACCAAGGAGCATAAACCTAGAAGAATGTTGAGAAATGAGATATTGTTTGGGGAATATTCCAAGGGGTTATCCCAAATGTAAGAAATGATCCAAACATGACCAAATAAATAAATAAAATATTGGAAATAGCTCAAATGAATGGGACTATTCGACAAATGAAAAATGAGATGACAAGATTAAGGAGACATAAAAACTTCGCTCCAATGGAGCAAAGAACAAGATTTCTTGCTCAAGAAAAAATAATAATTCGTAATCAAGAGAAGAGGTTAATAAATGATGGTAGAAATGAAGAACAAAGGCCAATATCACCCTGAGTACCAAATATCAATTCTATTGTCCTAGAAGAAATTGTTGAGGAAGAAAATTTTTAAGATCTTGATCAAGAATCAAATACCATCCAAGAAGAATGTTTTGAATCATAACAAATTGATGAAGGTGAATCATCTTTCTACATTTTTAATTAACAAGATGAATATGATATTTGTCAAGAAAATGTTGTCAAGACAAGAACACAAGCTAACAAATTTAAATCAAAAGAAGCTTCAGAAAAGGAAAATACCAATTCAAAACAAGTAGATACATCAAAGCAACAAGTTGTTCCTAACTAGGCTAATACTCCACAACCAATGACCTATAATGTAATAGATGATTTTTCTAAACTTTGAATCACTTGACCTTTTATGGACGTAGTAAATATACCACAACAGACGGAAACAATATTGAGAATATTGTATGATCTGTTGATTAAGGTTGGTTGTCATTGATGTCAACCCTTGAAGAGAGACCCATAGCACAAAGGTTTGGGTAATGGAACCAATAGTGTTTGATGTAAATATGAATCATTATTTTTTTTTCATGGTTGATAAAAAGTAAATATGGATGAACTCCAAAGTGGTTCCCTTATAGTGAAAGCCCTCACGGGAAGACGCTTTGTGGAGTAAGAGAACCCATGCTTAATTATGGAATAATGAGATGAAGGAAAGTGAATTTGTCAGGGAAAATATCCTAGATGGATAGTTCTTGTCATGTCATTTCCGGTGGTATGTGG
>ML783207.1:303339-318639 GCA_009831015.1 Picea engelmannii | reverse complement strand
CGATTGTAGCCGGAGAACATTGGGGGTTGTAGCCTCCTTCTGGTTGTAGCCAGAGATTTGGGGAGTTGGAGCTTCCCTCAGGTTGTAGCCTGAGAAACTAGGAGGTTGGAGCCTCCTTCCAGTTGCAGTTGAAAACAAAGGAGGTTGGTGCTTCCAATGAATGTAATTCTTCAAGACATATAAGAGAAAGCATTCTGTGGTTTTCTCCCGATTTGGGTTTCCACGTAAAACACTGGTGTACTGTGCATGTGTGTGATTGTTTATTTATTATTTCTCATTATTGGATAATTGATATAACATTTGAAGAAAAAGGATTATAATTACGTTATTACTAATTCACCCCCCCTCTCAGTAATCCAACATGATCTAGATACAAGAATGAAGGTTGTAGTTATAAACTCAAAGTAACAACAAAATTATTTGTCAACTAAACCAAGAGGAAAAATTCCACCGTTCTATATTACCACACATAATCATGATGCTTTGTTTCACAATTGTTTGATTGATAGTGGAGATACTAACAATATCATTCTTTTGTCATTCATGTAATCAGTTGGAATGGAATGTATGAGGCACTATGAAACTGGTGAAATCATTTATGCTATTACATATTGATGAGGAATTATCTTGATGTTGGAATGGGAAACTATGCTCTTTTTTATTCAGATGAAATCAACATTCCAAAACAGAAAAATGAGAATTATTTTAAAGTTTATTGGAAGATGTCCTTTGATGGTGCATGTTCTAAGTCTAGAAATGGAGCAGGAATCATTTTTAAAATCCCTGAAATTGTTATACACCCACATGTTGTCATACTTGAATTTCCATGCACAAATAATGAGGTAGAATATGAAGCACTAATTAAAGGGATGACTATTTCCCTTCAAATTAAATTTTAAAACTTGGTGGTCACTGGTGATTCAAAATTGATTATCAATCTCATCGGGTAGAAATATAAGGTTAAAAAGGAAAAGTTAAAATTTTACACAAAAAAGGTGTCAGAGCTTACATATTATTTTAACTCTTTCAACATATCTTTTATTCCTAGATAAGAGAATCAAAATGATAATGCACTGGAAGTATCCACATCCCTATTTAACACATAATATTTTTAAGGACAAGTCACTTATCTTGTGAAGACTATTTTTCAGCCATTATTTCTAGATTATCAAGAATATTTACATTTTTTTGAAAACGATGAGCATGTGGTAAATTTTCTTATAGATGATAAACCCATAACTAAAGATGATCTAGTAGAAGATAAAAATTTACAAAGAGAATTCCACGAGTAGAGTCATAAACCTTCTCCAAAGAAGTATATCAATTTGGAATCCCTCTTTACGAGAGATGACCAAACAAAAATTTCAAAACCACTAGAAGAACCCTCTCTTAAAAAGGTCCAAGAAACAAAAAATATAAACATCGGTACCCATGAATCACCAAATTATATAAATTTGGGTACCAGTTGTACCAAATAAATGATTGATCAATATACCCATCCTTTTAAATAATTTTAAGATCTGTCTACATGGAGTTATGATGATTTGAAATAATTTGCAAGACCAGTAACCTGCCACAATTTCCAACAAATTGGAAATTATGCAAGGGATTTTCCACATCCACCAGCAACAGGTATGTATTGTCACACAACAGATCATACTATAGAAGAAGTTCCTATACTTCTGACAAAAATATAGAACAAAAGGAATCAGAATAACCAAAATGTTCAATGGATTGCCACGTAAACTATAAAGGATGAGAAAACTATTAATGTAGATACTCAAGGTGGAACTAAAATAGGAACATAAGAAACAAATAAGAATAAAAACCAACACCAGTGGGTTAGAAAAAATACAACACCTCAATAATATTTTGATGTGCACAAAGAAAAAGAAACATTCAAGCAGGCGAGACATGAAATTTTGCAGGAGAATATTGCTTCTACTTCAAATGCACAACCAGGATATGATGGGCCAGTATATGATATGAATCATCCATATGATCATACAACCAACGACCAACCTTCAAAAATGGTAAGTAATCTAATAAAATTTATGGTGTCTTTCTTAAATTTATTTAATGATCAAACATCTATACAAGTATTACAAAGTTTGTTAGAAAAATGCAATCCTAAAGAAGAGATAAAAATAGAACAAAAGACAATAAATTATGTCCACAGGAAGAAACGATCACATAGGGAGTTTATACTAAATGAAAATATTGGAGACTTTAACATGGGTGACATCATATTAGATTTGGGATTTGAGGTAAATTTTCTTCCTAAGAAAACATGGGAATGCATGGGGGAATGTACATTGGGTTATTCATCCATTCAGCTGAAACTAGAAAACCAACATAGGGTGATACCAATTGGTCAGTTGAAAGGTATACCGGTGGATTTATATGGTGTGCACACTATGGCATATTTTGAGGTATTTGATATAATGGATGATATACTACACCTTATCCAACATTGTTGGGACTGGATTGGGAATTTAATAATCAAGCTATCATCAACTTGAAGACCCGGAAAGTGATTTTTGAATCAGGAGAATATAGATTCATAGCACCATTAGATCCTTCATAAGGTGGAAGATATTTTGAACCAACGATAGAGAACATTATCACAGAAGAAATAAACCAGTTCCACAGAACTACGACACACGAAGAAGATTACATTAACCCAACAACATATGGAATACTTAGTTGGAGAAGCATCAGTTCTTGTGCTTCATATTCTAACACAAGATTGGAGAATTGGAAACAACGCTTACGTGAGATATCTACTAGAAGATGTGTAATAAAGACACACACACTAAGTTGAGTTCAAACAGAGGTAAGAGAACCTCCAAGTTTTTATGTTCAAACTGATTTAGAAGAATTCTTAACAAAGTTTGAGTTACAAGTCCTAGAAATTCAAGGTTTATTAGTATTATATATTTTCTTGAAAGAAACACTTGCATGTTGGTGGGGTACTCACAAAGAAAAAATACATGATTGGTATCAATGTAAACAATTAGAACATGAGAATAAACATATGTAGAAATATGGTGGAAGAGAACAACCAAGAGAACATATAGACATATGCATAACCCAATGGTGACTAACGCCACCAGAGGAATGGCCAAATCACTTCATCCATAAATTAGAAGGCATACTAAGAAATTGGTATACAAAACTGGAACTGCACAGAGGAATTGTAAATTGGAAAGATTTGCAACAGAACTTTGTAGTCACGTTTGCATTTGAACATGAGAATCCAGTGATATATGCAACACTGAAGTTGATAATTTTAATTTTTTTTACGAACATGCAGTTGAAATTGTAACATATTATCATAATCAAAACCAACGAACAGTCAGACAGTTGTTAAATTGTTACCACGTCAGAGAAAATGACCCGGTAGAAGAAAACCTACGTGATATTCAGATGACTGAAGTTGAAGGGGAAAGAGAAGTAGAATTATCACAGTTACATTCAGAAGAATTTATTGCGCCACTAAAGATAAAGAAAGTCAATATTGGAACATAAGAGAACCCAAAAATTGCAAGTATTGGTGACTATTGTGACAACCAAACAATGCAAAGAATAACATAATTATTGTGCAAATAAAGTTATCTATTCCTAGCAATGTTTTCAAAAATTAAAGGGGTAGTAGGAGAACGTGGAGAAATGAAAATTCCTCTGCGACCAGATGCCAAACCAATAACACAAAGACCCTCTAGGATGAATTGAGTATACAAATTGAAATTTAAGGTAGAGATTGACAAAATGTTAGAGGTTGGTATAATAGAACCTGTTTAAGAATCTGAGTGGATTATCCCTATGGTAGTTCAAGAAAATAAGCATGGGGGGATAAGTATATGTGTACAATTGAGGAAGTTGAATGGTCCTTGTCTGTATGATCCCTTCCCTACTCCATTTACAAATGAGGTATTGGAAAATGTAGGAGGACAAGAAGCATACTCATTTACTGATGGATTTCCAGGGTATCACCAAATCAGAATAGCACTAGAGGATCATCATAATACTACGTTTTCCATAGAATGGGGGTCATACTAATACACAATGATGCCCTTTGAATTGAAAAATGTTCTTGTTACTTTTTCAAGAGTAGTGGTAGATGCATTTAAATATTTTATACATAAATGTTTGGAGGTTTATCGGGATGATTGTACAATATTTATCCTATTGAAATATCACGTTGACTTTTTAAGATTAACGCTAGACAAGTGTAGACAATGTAAATTTTGTTTTAACATTGAGAAATGAATATTCAGTGCACCATTTGTAATTTTGCTGGGGCATGTGGTTTGTAAATAGGGTCTATTGGTTGACCCTGGAATTTTTTTTGTTATTGTTAATTTACCACCACCTAATATAGTGTGCCAATTAAGAGATACACTAGGTCATACATGCTACTATCAAAAGTTCATAAAGAGCTACAAACAGATTACTGAGCGCATGGAGAAACTGTTAAAGAACGAAATCAAGTTTCAATGGAATGATGAGTTCCAACAAAGTTTGGACATCTTAAAAGAGAAAATGTTGACAACACCAGTTCTGGTGTTTCCATATTGGTCAAAATACCTCCATGTTCATGTGGATGCCTCTTCAATGGCACTTGGAGTAGTACTAACATAGCTAGGAGAAGGTGATATAGATCACCCAAGAGCATTTGCAAGTAGGAAAATCTTAGAGTCAGAACACAATTATAATACAATCGAGAGAGAAGGTTTGACTATGGTATATGCATTATAAAAGTTCAGACATTATTTCATAGGCCAACATTTTACAATGTTCACATATCACTCTTCTCTCAGATACTTGGTCAACAATTTAGTGTTGAGGGGGAGAATATGTAGATGGTTGTTGTTATTTCAAGAGTTTGATTTTGAAGTTGTAGTGAAACTTGGAAGACTAAATGTAGGGCTAAATCATCTGTCTAGGATAACTAATGGAGACGAACCAAGCAGCTTGGAGGAAAATTTTCCTAATTCACAACTCTTTTTAGTGCATATTGTTGATGAATACGTTTTTTATATCATTTAATTTTTTAGTACAATATTTTCCCCAAAGGAACACAACACTGTGTAGAACAAGAATTTGGTGGTTAGAGATATAGATTACCAGCTTATTGTAGGACACTTGTATAAACTAGGTGTAGATAATATTCTAAGGAGATGTGTCATGGAACATGAACATCCCATCATCTTGGCAGAAGCACATGAAGGAATAGATGGATGACACTATGCAGGAAAAACCACTGCGCAGAAGATACTATGTGTAGAACTATGGTGGCCAACAATTTATAAAGATGCAAAGGAATATTTCCATATTTGTGATGTCTGTCAGAGGGTAGGAAATCCATATAGGATGTATGAGATGCCCCTAAAAACTTAGGTAGCCCTTAAAGTGGTTGACAAATGGGAAATAGACTTTGTAGGACCAATCAAACCACCAACTAGAAGATCAGGAGCAAAGTACATCATTACAATGACAAAATATCTAACCATATGGGCTGAAGAAACATCAGTAAAATATTGCAATGTAGAAACTACAATGCACTTTATGTTTGAACAAGTAATTACAAGATTTAGATGCCCTAGAATTCTGATGAGTGATCAGGGAACTCATTTTCTCAATAATATCATTCATGCAATGACTGAAGAATTTGAAATAAACCATTAGAAGAGCACTCCATACCATCCTCAGGCTAATGGAACAGTAGAAGAATTTAATAAAATATTGGAGAATTCCCTAACTAAAATTTGCAACATAAACAGGGATGATGGGGATCTGGAGATACCATTAGTATTATGGGCTTATAGAACCATATGCAAGAAACTCACAGGGTAGACACCTTTCATATTGGTGTATGGTCAGGAAGCAATAGTCCCTTTGGAATATTCGATACCTAGTATGTGCATTGCAACCATTACAAGCATAACAGAAAGAGGCACAACTCAAGAAATATTGTCTCAGCTCATGGAATTAGAAGAGGAAGGAATTATGGTTGGTTTCCATCAGGAAGTACATAAAGAAAAAGACAAATCTTGACATGATAGGCACATTAAAAAGAAAAAATTTAAGGAAGGATATATGGTTCTTCTCTATGACAACAAATACTTACAACATCCAGGAAAATTCAGGATGCATTGGCGAAGTCCATATGAGATAAATTCTATCACAAATGGAGGTGTTGTGTAGTTGTAGGATCTAGCAGGAAGAGAGATTCAAGGATTGGTTAATGGTATTCAACTAAAACTATATAGGGACAGTCGACATAGTAACCCTTAGTAGATGCAACACAGAAAATTAAAATTATACATAGTGTATATAATAGGAGTTGAAAAAAGAGAAAACAAAAATTAGAAAAATAATAAAAATACAAAAAGATATAGTAGATGGATAAGTGTTAAATATGTAGTTAGAAAATACAGTGCGGAACAGATAGAAATTGGTATGAAAGAATGTGAATACACTACGCTCCAGAGAAATGTGATCAGGCAGAAAAAACAGTGCATCAATACAAAAAACAACCGAAAAAATAAAAAGTGGTGATCAGAAAATTGTGGCATGATAGGGAATTTATCGCATGACCTATAAAAGAAGTAAACGTGAACAGAAAAGACTCATTGTGACTTTGTGAAAACCATATATAAGGGAGAAAACTTAGTTTGAGAAGGTGATTTCGAGGTGTTTACTTATGATTCAAAGCAACCCTTTCTGAATTTAGCAAAATGGTGCCCCCAAAGCTTGCATATCCTAGTCGGGTCTTAAGGAAAATGTGAAGTGTCGCGAGGACTGCACAATACATATCAACCAATGGATAAAACCTAAACAATATTGAAGGAGTGGTGTATGTAGATGCCATTACATCCCCAATAATATAACCAGTTAGCCTGAATGTTGTATAAGAGAAGGAACAACAAAACTTGACAAAAGAAGGAATGGACATCGACCCACAGAGTGAATAAGAAAACCCTAGCACAGAGAAAAACCCTGCGCAACAAACTGAGTTAGGAGAAGAACAACCAAAGGAACAACTAAATGAGGAAGCTGACGAACAAACATAATCTGATGAGTCTAGGAAACAAACAGAAGAAGTGTAGCACCTTGCAGCAAAGCAAGTGCAACAATCAGAGGAACAAGTGTAGGTGGAAGAAATTACAAACCAACAGAACACAGATACTGAATCAGAATAGGACAATGAGGAAGAGAACCAAATGGAAATGACAATGCCATCAGTAGGGAAGAATAAGACAAGGGAAAAAATTGCAATGCCAAGAACACTGAGCAAGTAGAACGAACTCACACTATCACTTCCCCAGATACACAAAGGAGTTAAAATATTGGATGACATGTTAGGATTTGTTAATAAGATTAAGTATGGTGACCATGATGTTGTATACATGGGGAAGTTTCCTGAGTTTGCGCAAAAAGTATACATGGAAAGTAAAGGAGAAGGTCCAGCAGGAGATCCCATTCTGGAGCCAAAACAATGGATTGCATACAACACATGAATTATGAACCTATTGGAGATTCCTCACTTTGGGAGAGGAAAGGATGTGAATTCATGTGTCAAACAATTACTGGCACGGGTACATGGAGTCATATTCTGGATGGATAGACCTATATCCATAGATGTGGACCTAATTTTTTGAAATCACAAGATTACCTACAGATGGAGCAAAAAAAGAGAAATAGTTGGATGACAAAACAAAAGATAAAGCCATGGAATATGAGATAAAGAATAAATATGGGGCTCACAAAGGATCCATGGGAATGATTATTAGACAGATAAATTAACCAACAACTAACTTTGTGACAAACGCGAGAGCATGCAAACTCTTGAGAAAATTTTGCAAAGAGGAATCTTTTGCAGGTGTAATAGAAACACCTTGTAGTGTGCAAAGGGAAGTATACTTATCTTGGCTCCATATCTACTAAACGTTTTTTTGAATGATTGCAAGGATGCACATGACGTTAGTTCAAAATTTCATTATCCATGGTTAATCATACTGATAACACTTGTTGTATGGGGAGAACCAAAGTACAATGGATTTTACCAGAGGCTAGGGAAATGTCACACATGAAAATACACAACCTTATGGCACACATCATATCCAAAGAAACGAAAGGTGAATGTTATCATTTTCTCCATGCTCTATGATGAGATGCAGGAGAAGCTGACAAACACATGGAGAATACCACCAAAAATTGTGAGAGAGAATCAAGGAATAACTAATTTTTAAGCTTCGAAGCATAACATATGGATCCAAGCTAAGAGGGATCCTAAAAAGGAAAGGTTACAGTTGAGATACTGTGTCACAGGGGAAGAAGTATAGTGGGATATGAAGGATTGTCTTGAAGAGTGGAAGGTGCTAGTAATCTCAAAGAAAGTACCAAAATATAAACAACAAGTAGAGACTGGACCTTTATAATAGTCAACCAAGCCAACAACAAACATAATCAAAGAAACATAGTGCACAAAAGAAATAGGGGGTAACACAACAACTAAAAATACAAGGCAGAAAAACACTATGCCAATTGCTTCAACTCAGGAAAAGGAGCATGCAGAATAAATAAATGGAGGAACACATCCTGATACCAATATTCATATGCAGGAAGAAATAGGAGGTGCAAATTTTCCAGATTTGGATATGCTAGTTCAAACCGTGTAGAAAGAGACACATCAAATGGAAAAAACAGTGTTGCGTACAACAATATAATGCAAGAAAATGAAGGCAGATAAGGACATTCCTCATCTTACACTTAGATAGGATGATGCAAAATTAGTAGAAGAAAAGGTGCAAGATTGCACAACATAAGCTCGGTATGATGATGAGAAGTAGAGGCAGGAAATAATGAAGAAATTGATAGAGGTCAAAGACACATTGAAACAGTTGCATCTTACGCCAACTCAACAAAAATATCAGGATCAACAACAACAAACTTCTTAAGAAAGAATAATTCCAGAACATGAGACAGTGTAGACCATAGTTATGGGGAGTGAAAATTTCGGTATCACCCAGGGGATGTTGCAGGTAGATGAAGCTACAACACAGACCCCACTAAAGGATATAGATCATCTGGACATTGCACTGCCCAAGATTCCAACTAAAGCATTGCAAAAACTAAAGGTAAGTGTCACTCAGAAAAGCCAGTCAAGGGACCATGTAGATGCCACAATCTTACAATTGGCCAAGGAATTAAATAATACACTATAGATAACTCTTAATAAAGTGCAATTTGAGAGGGATGAAACAAAGCAGTGCACTGGAAGAATAGAGCAGCAAGTTGAAGAAGTATTTAAAACCATTTCTAACCGCACACAAAGAGAGAATATACCCATAGAGGGTAAAATTGAGAAAATAGCATGAGCTACGAAGACTTACAGAAGCCAAATTACAAAGTTGACAGAACTCTTAGCATGTAGTACTCCACCAGAAGTAAGAATACAAAGAGAGAAGGAGGCTACAGGTCATACATAAAGCATTGTGCTCACAATTTAGGAAATATTAGAGATTTACAATAAGACCATGCAACTATGAAAAAAACTTCAGGAGGATGGGAAACTTTAGGAGCTAGACCAAAAAGAAGAAGCAATAAATATTGTGATGCAAGAATTGAAGAAAAAACAAAAAAATATGACAATACCTGACAGACTAAAAACTGCACAAGAGATGAAGAATTTGTAGTTAGAGCTTAAGTCCATACAAGTAGATAAGTAGTCAAGGAAAGCTCAGTTAGAACCATTAAAAGAAGGATTAGAATAGATGCTCACTGAGATTGATGCAAAAAAGGGTCAAATTGAACATATTGGATTGGAGAGTGGGGAATTGTTGAAGGAACACATTATTGCATAGGCTGTGGACATTATAGCAGAAAAGAATGCACAGATAAAATCCCAATTTGAAGAAATTACAAACAAGTTTCAGGAGCTCGAGAAGTCAGTATAGGAAGCACACACTACCTGAGTGGTTTGGGATGAGCCACAGGTGAGTGTTGGGAGCCTGTTGGTGTAGGCCATTTTGGGGGAAAGCATGGTAATTAATGAAAGGAGTTAGGTAATGGACCAAAGATGGAGCACACACCAAAAAACCTAGGAAAGCATCATCGGGAAACTAGGAAAGTCAAAGAAAGGAAGAAATATGGGGATCAACAAGGAAAATGGTTGGATTTTGGACCAACCATGATTAGGGAGTTAGAAAGTGAACAAATCTAATCCACCTAGGGTTAGTGGGTTAGGGTTGTGATCAATTTTATAGCAGGAAATTAACCCCTTTTTTAATATGAATATAGTGTTGAGAGATATCGAAGATATACAATGATATATACCTGAGGAAATAGAGATATGATGAGATAGAGACATATAGATAAAGGTATGTTAGATCAAGCATTGTAATCGAGGGTAAGGTCATAATTCATGAGTTGTGGAGCTTACTATGATCTTTTCAGCCTCAAATGTAATGCGTGCAACGTTATAACCTTGATGCAGAATAATAAAAGAGCCAAGAAATCCAAATCTTCATGGACGTAGCCCAAGGGGTGAACCATGGTAAGTTTGTGTTTATGTGTGGAATGCTTATGTTAGTTCTTGCAAATGTTTGGTTATGGTGAATGGATTAATTTGTTAGTAGTAAAATGCAATGCACAATAGAGTAACCAAGTAATTACTACAGAATAAATCCTAAATGAATGCAATTGATTCTTGAATGGTAGATCTAAGATATAATGATGTGTTGGTGTAATATAATGATGAATATGATGTATTTTGAGGTAGAAAGAATGCCTCTCATCCCCACAGAATTCTCCCTTCCAAGATTCCAGACATATGGGTCCTACAGTCACCCATAAGCCATATCGAGTGAGACTGCATTATGCACTCTATGCGCAGTGTTTCCTTCTGGTCTTTAGAAGGGTTGATGGTTTGCAGGGTTTTTTTGGAAACCTAAAGTAGAACACAAGTTAGCCTAGAAATCTCCAACAACAATAATGAACCAAAACACAATATTGGAAAGAGAAAGAGATCTCTTTATTACGCTAATAACATAAAGTAAAGAAACAATACGACCTGTAATCGATGCAGAATTGCTTTAGAATTTCCATCCAATTTCCTCCACTTAGGCCAGTGAAGACTAACTCACACCTCCTAACTCTTCACTTGAGATAGGTGCAAGAAAGAAAGTGGGTGTATTCTGATGGGACAAATGAGAAAATATGGTTGGAAATATGGGTTTCCAGAACTAAAGGGAATATCTTGTTGACACAGGGAAGGGGCTTCCAGACTCTAGCAATAGTTTTCCAGCACAATGTTTCTCCAAATATTGATATTTCTCTTGTTTGCCTTGACATTCGTTTATACTCCAAATAATTGGTTAGATTAGATATAGATGAGCTATAGGGGGTCAGGAATAGGAAGAACCTGTAAGCCCCAACCTAAAATTAACAATTTGTTTTAGCCAAATAAATGCATACACACTCTTCTAACTATTAGGGTGCATATGGCTTGAAAAATGGGGTTTTCTAAAGTATTTTGAGGAGGAACAAAGGGGGTTTGAGGTCTGCATGTAGGAAATGGATTTAGCAATCATGCCAACATGTGCATCTATCTTGTGAGGTGGAAAAAGATGCTATAACAACTATGTTTCGTATCAACACAATTTCGACCTAACTAATGTCATGTCTTGTCCATCAAAAAAAGTGGAGGACAAACGGTGCATTGTGTGCACACATTTTGTTGTGTTGCAATAACGATGCTTCAATGTTGTTGTTATTATCATGAACAAGTGGATGTTTCATGTAAATGTCTCTCTCAATGTTTACTAATTTTATGTTTTTTAAGGAAAGAAAATTGATCTAGTCTTCAATTTATTGGGATTTCTTGCATTGATTTTATCAATGTATGTTGTTAGCAATGTGACAAAATTCATTCGAGGTGTTGTGTTTTTCCTTCTCATATGTTTTTGAAATTTTTAGTCTATAAAATAGACTCAACAAGTAATGATTGTATCTTATAATTACTTGGAGGAAATTCCATTTAGTTTACTTAAGCCACTAGTCATGAGGTATTATAGCTCAATTTACTTAAGTTCCGGGTTTTAAGTTGTATTGATTGTATCTTATACTCATATTTTGACCATCACCATCCCAATGCACGATGTCTCATGTAAATCTTGTAATGTTTTCTTAGGCCTCTCTATCTGAGCTATTATGGAAGATTGGCTTCTAATTTGTATATTAAGTTCCCAAATTGGGTAGTGGTTTCTAGTCTATATATTAAGTTCCTAAACTAGGTAACATTAACTAGAAGGTGTTGAACTAACGAGTGACTAAGTCCTAGAAAAACATCTAGAAACAAAGGAATGAAGCAATAGAGAATGAAAAAACGATTCTAAGCCAACACAAATAAATTAGTAATGAAATCAAAATTCTGACACCAGATTAAACATTAAAGAGAGTGAAATCACACATTCATCTTCTAAGACATACCTCAATCAAGATGATATTTTTTCTCTAGTATACCTCCAAACATAGTAGAATCTTTGGATCAAAGAAAAATGTGGTGGTGAACTATGAATAAGTGTGCATATATGCCTACTCATTATTTATTTATATTGGTTATATTTACACAATTCACTGAACTCTATTCTTGCCCATCACATCAAAGTTGTATATATTACATGTAAGATAGTTTTTATTTTTATTTTCTTGTCAAGCACCCGAGTAGAAAGATTTGAATCTCATTGTAAATTATGTGTAGAGTAATAGCAATAGCATAGCATGTGAGAAAAGAGGTGATTGTCTTACTAGGGATTTTTGTATGATTTATAAGGAGTGATTTGATGGGAGAAAGATATTCATTAATTCAAGGTACGATACATTTGGAACCATGGTTAGTGAATTTCTTCCATAAAGTGGATAGGTATAAATATCTAATGTTTAAATGGTCATTTTCTGGCTTGGCCTAGGATATCATTGAGGCGATTATTCATTCCTATAAAATTGAACATTCTAATAATTTTTTTTTTTAATTATATATGACAGTTTTTGAGATTACATAGGAAAATGCTCAATACTATAAATATACAATAAAAAACGCTGTACAGATTTTAATGTTTAAGTAACTGGTATATATACCATTAAACTGTCTTGATATATATGCCAATATATATCGGACGATGTATATACCACCTGCCGCAGCATTAAATCTTCCTTACTCAGAGAACATAAGCAATGAACGTAGGGTTGAAATTTGAATTTGGATAAAAGTGACGTTAATTCCTTACTCGGAGAACGTAAGCAATGAGCATAGGGTTGAAATTTGAATTTGGATAAAAGTGACGTTAATTCCTTACTCAGAGAACGTGAGAATAGGGTTGAAATTTGACATTATACTGAAGTGACGTTAATTCCTTTACTCGGAGAACGTGAGAATATGGTTGAAATTTGAAAATAATTCCACCTATTAAAATTTAAAACCATTTTAAAATAACAATTTAAAATTTTTAAGAAATTTTAAATGGTTTTATATTTTCTAATTTCAACCATATTCAACGTTATCGAATTAAAGGAATTAACATCAATGTTATCGAATTAAAGGAATTAACATCAATCAAAAGATATTTTATAAGATAAATAAATAAAATTGTATCCTAAAATTATATCTAAAACATCTTAACTTTTACATAAAATTTGTACCATTTCGTTCAACGAGCAAATATAAAACACCATGTACAAGCAAATATAAAACACCATGTACAAACAGATTTCTCATATAATCTTCACCCATGAAAAACTAAAACCATTATTTTTATCTATTCACTTAAGATAAATAATATCTAGCTTGCTATGCATTATTGAATGTTGTGGGAGGTGGATTATAGATGGTCGGATTTGAATTGTTTTGAATTAGACAACCTATAATCCACCTGTCACAACATTCAATGTTGTGTACTAACATATGTATTTTCGTAACATATGTATTTTGGCTTTTTTGAGAGAGTTGTATGTTGGCAATACTCATTGGTCACTCATTAACAGGTCCAAAAACATATGTATTTTTGGCTCTTCTGATATTATACAAATTTAATCACTTAAATAAGCAGATCCAACCATTCCTCACTAGATTTCGCCCAAAATCAAACAAAAAAAACAACCAAAAAAATTAAAACATTTAAACTAAACTAATTAAACCAC
Source organism: Picea engelmannii (assembly GCA_009831015.1). Classification (NCBI taxonomy): domain Eukaryota; kingdom Viridiplantae; phylum Streptophyta; class Pinopsida; order Pinales; family Pinaceae; genus Picea; species Picea engelmannii. The sequence continues at coordinate 304,434 of ML783207.1, read as the reverse complement.
CATGTACAAACTGCAAATTTTATCTTTCATATAACTTTCTTCTAATTTTTCAAAAAAAAAATCAAAACAGATCATTCATAAAATAAAACCATAAAATTTAATTTAACAACTATTTCATTTTCAAATTCCAACCTTCTACTCCCACGGATCTCCCTCTGAATAAAATACACCATCACACCTGTACCAACCCAGCAAATCTCCGTCTGACTGAAACACACCCTGACCCCTGACAGTGACCCTTGAAGTGATGTTGGTTCGGAGAATATAAGCGCAACCCACCAAATCTCCGTCTGACTGAAACACACCCTGACCCCTGACAGTGACCCTTGAAGTGATGTTGATTCGAAGAATGTAAGCAATGCGCATAGGGTTGAAAGTTGAATTTGGGTTCAAGTGTTCAATTCTCATTAGATCTTTTCGCCTCTAATTTAAGAGGCCAATAACATATGTATTTTGGCTCTTATGAGGCAGTTGTAGGTTCAGCGTAACACTCATTGGTGACTCATTAGACCTTCTCTACTCTAATTTAACAGCTCCAAACACATATGTAACATATGTGTCAGGTTCCAGGTCAACTGATTCATTTTAAAATTCGAACCTTCTATTCCCACTAGATCTCCCTCTAAATAAAATACACCCTCAGACCTGGACCAACCAACCAAGTCTCCGTGTGACTGAAACACACCCTGACCCTTTACCGGCGGACGAAACCAGATCTCCCTCTAACTAAAAACACACGGTAACCCAAGCCAAAAAGTCAATCGCTCAGACACGGATTGCACACACTCCGCAACATATATATATATAAGTATATTTCAGTACTGTGAACTCCACCGCCTTTCCATTTTATTACTCTTCGTGAGTTCAATATAGTGATTCCCAAGCTCTACGACGCCAAATATGGAGAAACATCTTCAGCAGGAACAAGACCATGCGGATGGTCTACCAAACGAAGATTGCGGACAAACATCCCGGCAATTTAAGGGAGTCCGACTGCGAGAATGGGGGAAATGGGTATCCGAAATTCGGATCCCGAAATCAAGAAAGAAGATATACCTGGGTTCCTACAAAACCGCCGAGCAGGCCGCTCGAGCT
>ML783207.1:251951-271019 GCA_009831015.1 Picea engelmannii | reverse complement strand
ACTGTAGACTTTCCTTGATGTTAGCCAGAACTGGGTTAGAGATCCCTGCTCAGAAAGAAAGGAATCAGATTGCCCTGTTCTCTGTAGACCTCAACCTCACAAGTGTGCTAAAACAGAAGTAAGGCCCAAGGCTCCTGCTTAGATAGAAAGGAACTAAGTACTTTGGTTTCTGTTAGATAGAGTTAATTGTTTTCTGCATTATTGTTTTCATGAAAGAGTGTTAGTACTGAGTCTCTGTTGAGAGTAAGGGTCATGTTCTCTGACTGCAAGATAGTTGTTCTTTCCCATTGCGATGTTATTTTAAATGTAATCCAGGATTCTTAGATTGAACTTTAAGGATTGCAATAGGGGAAGTGCTTTCCTGTGATTTAATTCAGAGTTTCAGTTCATTCCAGCAAGTATAGACAGTATAAATTGCTTTACTACAACACTAAGTGCTTTTGGAATTGAGCATATACAGTGCGTGGCTATCTTTGAAACAAAAGACTTCCCTGGGTTGATAATTTATGTTTCACTTGGTTGTTTAAAAAAAATCAATTAAGCAATTATAGTGACCAACACATGACACCTTTTCCCTTGATGAATTGGGCTTGGAATCTAACCCAAGAAAAACCAGTGTACGAATACCATGATAAATTATGGGAAAATAAAGCAGGAAAGTTCCCATATGAGATCTTCAATTGGGTGATGGTGCCCCTGCACATCACTATTTTTGGTCACCCGCCACCTCGCATATCGGATAGCGTTTCAACAGGTTTGAGCGGCATCGTAGATTGGTACATAGAAGCAGAGTTCTCATACATCAGAGTTTTCGGGGCTTCTGTTCCCCCTCATGCACTACCTTTGTTCATTCCCGATAAACTAGCTTGTCAAGAGGTGGCGTGGCAAATAGTAATCGAGGGCGTAAGCAAGGAACTCAAGGGCTATTCAAAGAAGGTATGGCCTTCTTTTCCCATTCGAATGAATTCATATTCTTTGTTATATTTCGGGCATGCCAAAGCCGAGGCTGCTGCCCTGGAGGACCTAAAGTTGGCCTCCATTGAGATTAAAAAACATGATCCATAGAAAATTGTGAGTAATCATCTGGCTCATGTTGGGCTTAAGAGATTTGAACATGAGAATTCCCCCTCGGATGACATTTTCTGAGGAGCAAGATCTTATGAAGAAGTGTTAACCCGGATCCAATCGCTAGCACCCGAAGACACAGCAGTTGTGTTAAGATTCTAGGAGCATAGGTGAAGATGTCTTCCCACTGTGTTGGGAGGTTTGGCTATTGCTGAGACAAAACGTAAAAATGCTGAAGATTCTACAGAGGTAATATCTATCCCTGGACAACAGCCGGAAGAGGAGCAAACTGGTAATCCCGAAACAAAAGAGAAAACTCCAGACCCTCCAAGCAAACAGAGTTCGGAGGCTGAAGGAAAAACTCCAGACCCACCGAGAAAGTAGATATCAGAGACTGAAAAAGAAACTCCAAATACTCCAAAAGAACAGAACCGTGTCAATACTCCAAAAGAATCAACAAAGCAAATAGGGAAAACCATCACCTCTGTCACACCCTTGCAGTCAGCACAGGGAGATGTTAGCGAGGGATGGATATTTGGTGAAGAACTGAGGCCTATAAGGGCAGAGGAACTCCCTCCTAACGAGTTCTTTTTTGACAAAAAGAGAAAAGCTGTAGTGAAGCGAGAATTTTATCAAGAGGGAGAGTCCACTGTTAAAAAATACAAAATCATGAAAGATGGCAAGAACAAAAAAAGTGACCAACTTGCTACTGAAATCGCTGGAACACTGGGCGCCTACGCTTCGGCGAATCAATTCTCGGTTGGGCAGATGAATCACCAATTAAAAATAAAAAATCGCCTCATCAGGACCCTCGAGGCCAGGTTGGCTACAGCTACAGAAAATGCCAAGGGCCAGGCCAACATAGAGATGGAACAGGCTAGATTGGCTGATAAAAATGAGATAGAAACGCTCAAAGTCAAGCTGGAGCAAGCACATTCAGTGATCTGTGATGGTCGGGTGCAGGCTGGTCAGCAGAGGAATATGATCACAGAGCTACAGGCTCAATTAGAGGTTGTTGAAAGCAGGGTGATCGACGTAAAGGGGTTTAAATCCCGAGCGATCGATATTCGGAGCAGGATCTCTTCTGTACAGCAGAATATGCTAGACAAAGTGGGAGCGATATGAGAAGATTGCCTGTTGATGCATCAGATTTTCGATAATCTGACCGTCAGAGAAAGGAAAGCTGAAGCTACTCGGGTCGCCTTTCAAGAGGCAGTGATAGCTACTAACAACAATTTTTTTGTAGTTTCTCCTGTACTCACCATTTCCGAACAAACTAGAGGTAACATCTGTTAAAATATTGGGAACATAATATTACCTTAAGCAAGGAACATGCCCAAAAAGTAACAAATTCATTAGAAGAAGCCTTCAATACTATTGATGGTGAGTTGCTAGGTATGGAAAGTGGAGGTGATTCAGAAACGTTAAGGCAAATGAATGTAGAGAAGATTTCCCTCGACCTGAAAGAGAAGAATGAGAGAGATTCAGCGGATATCTCCAAGATGGACAGGGTGGACATGGCTCAAGTTGACCAACACTTAATTCAACCTAGTGCACAACTAAGCGCCCTTGACATCGTTAATGCACAAATGGGAGATAAGTTGCCGCAGTTAGCCCGAGATTGCTATTTCTCCAAGGCCAGCTATCAAGCGGAACCGTCGTAGCTTGTGTCTGAATTTGTGGAAAAATGCATCATGTGCACCGAAGCCGCGCAAAGACAAGCACCTGGCGCCATTTGAAAATAAAGTAGGAGAAAAGAGAGTGATTTTTCTCTTTTCGGTTGTAACTGAATTTGAGAAACGGTTGAGTTTCTAAACTGATCTGCTAAGTTGTATAAATATACCACAAAAAGAAGAAGAAAGGGTTGGACCTTTTTGGTATCGATTGTAATAGAGTTTTGCATTGGAAGAAGTTAATATATAAGCAATTTGAAGATTCTCGATTCCGTCCAAACTGTATTATCAAGTTTGCTTCTTTGTACTTCATGTTTCATTTCATTTCACTCATTCATAACTGATGTGCTTTGTTATAATTTAGTACGACCGCTACTATAACAAAAGAATTTTGGTTTTCTGTCTCTGTCTATTGTTTTTCCTCTGCACCGGCTATCAACGGGTGTAAGACCAATTCGCATTTTCAGAATTCTACGTTTAATTTTTGCTACGTCAGTTATTTTCTCACTAATCTCTTCTTCTTCTTATATGTGATTTTTATTTTGACAGGAACCTCATGTTATACGCAGCTAAATGTTTCTCTTTCGCATCACACTTTTATATTAAATTATAATGCAGTTACGGGAAAGGGCCTTCTTTTGCAATCTTTATTTCGTTCAGAAAACGTAAAAATCTCTCTTTATTTCGACCAAATTGAAACAACACTGAAATCTCTCTTTAAATTATTTCCTACGATTACTGTCCTCAATGACTGTACCTGCAGCTACGCAACCTAATATTGAACTCGGGCTACCTAATCAAACACATATTGCTTTAAATCTTTTCGATACAATCCTTAAAATTGCTAACACCCGGGAAGAACTCGAGCGTTCTTGGACAGCCATTGAGCAAGATATAACTGCTCAAGAGCAGTTGGAAGCTAGACGACGAGAACGTAGAAATCTACCCTAGTTTCCTATACCAAAGGTGACTTTATCCTCGTATTCATCTCTCACTTACTTTCGGATGCCTTGACACTGTACGTTAAGCCTTAGTACAGACTCAGGAACAACTGGTGTATGGCCCAAACTCACATATTTGTAATCATAGATTCAAATCTATTTGGTTCCTCAAATATCAAAAGGAGGTATTCAAAAATTTATTTATCTGGTAAATGTCTTTTTGGTCTTTATTTTTATCTCAAATTATATAGATATTTAATGTTCCGCAACATTCCATTGTTTTTGGGCTTGAGAGGATTGTATATCACTAGTGGTTGATGACCTTTGAGGGATGAAACAAAATACTTATTAAGGCCTCAATTTGGATAAGGTTACTCCACTTTCCTTTTAATCGCGGTACGATGCAACCCTAGAAATAAATAGAGAACAAGATTAGGAAATATGTAGAACAAGTCAAGACAAGGATGGTTATTGTACACTTGTTCCCAAATGTTTGTATAGATTAATGTCAAATATGGTCTCCATAAGGTCATAGAGATACAAATAAACAATTGGACTCATGTGTAGACATTGGACGATGAGGCACTTCCATTTCAATGCACCCATGTCATGAATAAGAACACTTCCACAAAGAGTTTTCCAAAGAAATATACCCCTTAAGAACTAAAAAGGAAGATGAATCCATCCTTGTTACAAGAATAGGATATGGTGACAACAACTGAATGAAAACCTCAAGATTTCAAAGAGAAAAAACAACGTGAAAACCACAACACATTTGTCACACTGGAAAATTATAGTTAAGAGGAATAACTATCCACTAGGAATGTTGAGGAAGTATTGGTAGAGAAATATCAATCTAGGGTTACAAAATACCAATTAATGAAAAATAAGGAAATTGAATCATGATGAAAATTTATATTAAAATGTAGAAACCTAGGCTAATCTTACTAGTCCTTAAGATGCAAAATCTAAAATGTTTGGTGATAGTTTTGTAAAAATATTCAAATTTCTAAGGATTTTATATAGTTTCTATAAAATTTTAGCGATTTTGGTGATAAAATAATTCTATTCTGTGGAATTCGGGAAAATTAATTTTAGAAAAAATGTAAAGTGGTGAATATTATTTTGGGAAAAACCATGGAAATTTTGCCCATTTATGAAATTTAGCCCCTAAAATCATCTATGTGCTAGACAACCAGAATTAGCTAAAAGATAGCACTACAAGGAGAACATGTGATTGAATATACCTCAATAGTAGAGGAAAATGGGTGAAAAAATATGCGTCCTGTAAAAGAGGAAGAGAGGGATAAGGAGCAAGTTTTACCAGGGGAAGTGGATGTGGAAAATATTCTCCCATAATATTTAGCACCTTGAGTAGAGACCCTTTTCCATGTTGGGGCGCTCAAACTATCCCTTAGTCCCCTACCATCAACTAGTGGTAGAGAACTAAATAAATACTCAAGAGAGAAAGAATATTAATGGAGCATGGAAATAGGATTGCAATCCTCATTGGCCAAGTGCAATTATTCCTTACAGAGATTCTCCTCAAATTAAGATGTTTTTTTGTATCATACTGGGTGGTCAATATGTGAAATAGTATTCTAGTCAAGTTATAATTAAAGGAAATAAGTTAATGGGAACTAAAGTTGAAAGCCCATCTCCAGTTGAATGAAGATCGAAATTGTGTATTGACTCTTTCCTCTTTCATTTTGTAAATTCTTAAATTGTGTGGGTCACACTACAATATTTTTAATCAATATAAACATAGTTGTTACTCCGAATAAATTATACATATACACATACACACATACATACATACATATGAGAGATATCAATAACAAGATATTACAAGATATGGTTAGTATTTTTCAATATTATAATGAATATGGTAATATTGAAAATATTTTAATAATGAAATAGATAAGGATTATAAATTTGTATTATTGATACTACAAATTGCAATCTTTTACAAATCCCACAACAATTCCAACCATAGTCTCCTCTCTTCCTCTCAACCTATTGACCCAAGGAATATACTCGCTTCACTACTCTCGGTCCATTGGGTTGTACCATTATTTTATCAGGGATGACCTAAGGAATGTGCCCCCTTCACTGCCCTTAGTCCATCATCCTACACCATTCCTTTCTTAGGAATATCATGCAGGTTGGCTAGGAAGAGCTCTAAGATGTGGTTCTGGAACTCTAGTTGACCAAAATGGAGTCTTCATTCTCTTAAAATGAGGCAAGTCTTATATAATTTAATCTTTTATTCTCTTATCGTCTCTTCTTTTCTCTTATGTGTAGTAGTTTTTATTCCTTTCTTTACTCCTCCTTTAAGCTCATACATCCCTTTCATTGTTACACAATTCTTTGGGAAATCCATCATTTGTCGGGGTGTTCTTGTCCATCTTTCTAACCCAATATTTTTCATATTCAATAGCCATTATCTCAGTTGTTTCACACACATGCATTCTCCATGATATATTATCATAAAACTTTCAATTATTAATTCCTAATCTACTTTATACATGAAAACAGAATAGTCAATAGAAGGCACTAGTCTTCTTCATGGGATTACACCATTTCCATATCCAAGACCATTTTTCATACATTTTTCTCAACTTCAATTACCGAAACAGACTGTCATTATTATTGCATGTTATCCCTTCATTGCATATTTAGAATAGCTCGCTAAAGATCCATTTCTTTTGCATACTAATAAATCAATCATTTCTTGCTGTTAATCAAATCAAATGGGATGAAAACATCATTCCATATATATGCATTATCGAGCATATGAATCTGTAAGCCAATCAAACATTACCAAAACATTAAATGATGTGTCAATGCCCATGACCACATCTCCACAATGTATCCCTGCATTGTTTTCAAAATACCACATATCTGTGTCATGTAATCTAGCATGGTCATTTGGAGGGTCTAGTTAATGCCTTAAACATCATTGAGACTCTTCCCAATTACTGATCGATTGTTTGGATTCCTTCATCTTTTACCCATACACTTTTAGAGAAAAAAGGACCGCAGAAAAAAAAAATGTGGAAATACAACATAGAAGATACACAATACAATAGAGACACAGATATGCATGGTTCACCCAGTGTGGGCTACGTCCACCAGAGAAATTGTCTGGTCCTTTCTTTTTATTATCCATCAAATGAAGGTATACAACCTACGGCGGCCTTTTGTAACTTCCTCTTCTTTGTCTCACAGTCTCCTCTCTCAGAATACAATATTCGCAATGATGCATAACCACAATACATCTCCCTCATAAAAGAGGGTTTATTTCTAGGGAAAAAAACCCTAAAATAAATTCTACCATCAGATATGCGACCTTATAATGAATGGCCCATATTTACTATGAAATTACAATATATATTTACAAGGCAAATTTTTCTTCATGATCTTTGTCCCCGAACCCCCACCAGGGGACCACTTTCCCACAGACCCTTCAAAGGGGGTAATCCCCCCTGCAACCCCCCCACATGGAGGGGTGTAAAGTCTTCATGGGATATAAACATGACTGAAAAAAAATACCTATGAAATAGGAAGATAATCAGGATCCACAACCAATAATCTCCCAGTTGGATACTGATCTCAACAACTCTACCAATGTTGTATCTGATGGACTATGATCCTTTTTGGACCTAAAAAAATTATCATCTTCACCTTCATGCTTAAAGACCAACTGAAACTAATAAGGAACTCAGTTTCTCCCTTTCTTAACATGTCTTCGGGATTCTGGCTAGTATGTATACTTTCCAACTTCAAATGTCCATCTTCTAATACAGATCGTATGAAATGATACCTGATATGTATATGCTTAGTATTCAAATGGAAGGTTGAGTTATTTGCAAGATGAATGCAACTCTTACTATAATAATACAACCTGTTATTCTCCTGCTTCTTTTCCAATTCCTCCATAAACCTCTGTAACCAAACCATTTCTTTACTAACCTCTATAGCATCAACATACTCTCCTTGTGTTGTTGAAAGTGAAACAACCTTTTGCAGTTAATTTGAAATGGTTGGCCAAATGTGTACTAACTAGTTTTTCATTCCGCATTCTAAACCTTTCCAACACCTTCTCTATGTACTCACCCGGAGACAATGTCAATTTGTGATTTTTCCTGTCTCTTGTTATTCTCATACACGAGAGAAAAACATACAATATGATTGGCTAATGTAGCCAAATGGTACCAAGTAAGACCATCCATCCATCCCAATGGAAGTCGAACATGATATCCATATGCTTCCGTGCCACCCTGATATTGATTTGCATTATCTCAGTGTTGCCATGTGATTATTTCTCTATCCTGATGTCTTCTTGTAGTACTAGTAGGCCTCCATGCACCTCTTGATCAGTTTCCTTTCTGGTTCTCTGCTGGTGCATACATTTGTTGATGCACATACCCTTGCCTTGATGATTGTTGGGTCTCTATATGATGTGGATGACGATATACAACAGATGTAGGAATCTGTTGTTTTTTCTTCAAATATGCAACACTTTGTTCCTTTGAGTCAATGACCTCCTTAGCTTCTTGATTATGTCCTTCCTATAGTTTTTCTTCATCTCCTTCTATAGACTTTGCCTCTGATTCAACTTCAGACTCGACAATAACTTATTTTCTAGCTTCCATGGGTCCATTTTTCTTACTAAGATACACATCCTGCAATGTAATTTTCCTTTTCTTGTACCAAATATTTAGAAACTTCTTTTTCACATTAATATTAATGGTACCCATTGATTCTATCCAAGAATATCCCAAAATAATGTCTTCATAACCCATATCTAGAACCTCAAAATTTGAATGCAACACATATGAAGAAGTGTGTTCAAGCTGGAACAATGAGGGAAAGTGAATTCATGATCATTTTGGAGCTCAAAGACTAAATAAATAGGGTATTATGCATGAAGAGTGAACTCTTGTATGAGATTTTCATTATAGAAGAACCAGGTTGTTAGGCCTAAAGAGTGAAATCCTGTATGGGTTGCACTACAACAACAAGGTTGCCATTGGTTATTTTCCTGGTATTTTTTACTAGAAATTTACATCCCTTGAATTTCTAGTAGTGAAATTCTTGGTCGCTTGTGCCAAGGACACCCTGATAAATGAATGGTGCATCTTGATTGATTAAGAGCAGCGAAGGGGGAAAATTCCTTGATTTGGCGCTGATAAATTAATGTTGTAGCATGATGGATTGAGAGCAGTGAAGGGGTACATTCCTTGGGTTAAGTAAGTCAAGAGAAATAGAGATGGTGGAAAATTAGGATAGCTGTAGGAGAATGCTAGTGGCTTGTGTGATTTTTTTGAGTTGTGAATGGATAGTGAAGGATCACCCTCTTTTGTGGATTCTTGTCTCCAGATCAGGGACGACTTGTTGTTGGGATATGGAAAAAAAAAATCTATGGTTTGGTGGAACATCCATCCCAAGCATCTGGTTGCACGACTGTTTTGAAAAGATAAGTATTTTATCTATTTTTCTGACTTATATTACAAGTTTAATTTACTGTGTATTAGCTTTGTGAATGCGATTAATTTAAATGCTATTGTAATGAGTTATTAGTCGAATTCATGTGTTATTTAATCATGTTGTATATACATTTAGATAATGGTTAGATATATATAATTAAGTAGATGGTAAGCTACAAGAAATTTTTTAGCATAATGTTTTTTTATGTGTATTTCATGAGTAACAGACCTCATCTAATCTTGAAGGGGGGAAAGGGTCAACACATTTTTATAATATAAAATGGGGTTTGGGATGGGGATCAAATAATTATGTAGAACTTATGGCTTTAAAGCTTATACTCTCTTTTGTTGGGGAAAAAGGGATAACAAATCTTCAAATTTTCAGGGATTCTTTGGTGATTATCAACTGAATATGGAGAACTCAAAGATGCCACAACATTTTTCTTGCTTCTCTTCTAGAAGAAGTATTTTTAGTTAAAGAGATATTTACAAATTTGTCTTTTACCCATGTCTATAGGGAAAGAAACACAGCAACAAACTCCTTATCTAAAGAAAACACTTCTATGGCTCATGGGCAGTGGCACATCTTAGATTTTTTGGATGGTCAGAGGAAGGAACACTATCACATGACTTTTATTGAACAAAGGCTTCAACAGGACAAAAATGATTTAACAATAAAGTATTTTTTTATGGTTCAAAGTCTCTAAAAAAAGCAAGATAAGTTCTTTTGTATTTTTGGACAAGGAGATCATCAAAAACTTAGTGGCTTCTTCTCTACTTTCTCCCTAAAGGGGAAGGTCCTTATGTGGTGTTGAGGGGTTGGAAATCCTTTAACTCAAAAGTAGGAACCAAACCCACTTAAGAGACCCAATTAGACTCGTAAGCATTTGATGAGTGGAATGGTTCTCTAGATCTTTGATCTGGCCGATTTATTGATGGGCTTTATGGGTAACTGACAGGTGTATCTTTCTATGAAAAGTTTCCCCTTCAGGTTAAGCGATTCTATTTTTGTATTTTTGTACTCTTGAATAATCTAGGTAAAATCAAGATGATGACATAAGCCAAATGATAACGGGAAATTACTAAAGACTGAAGAATGATGAGCTTAGGATAACCCTTATACCTCATCATGCAGAGAATGATAATCAAACCTATTTCAAGCTTATAAATAATATTTTTACTTATGGACATTCATCATTGACTGAGATAACAATTGTAGAAAGGAAAACAAATACATAACAAATATGAATGTAATAAAATTAGTTATCTCAGTTCTTCTATCAATCACATATCAACACATCGATTTCTTTTCATCATATGGAGCAAAAGAATTGTTATAATATTGAAAGATAAATTAAAAATAGATAAAACAACTCTTACTCAATACAACAACACTATCAAACTCGAAGACGGAAACAATCCCTCCTCGATCCAATCAAGTTGACGCTTTAGATGAAAACAATTGTATTTGGTTCTAAACATAAATTATTAATTAAAGTTGCACATAAATAATTCTTTTACAATTCTCAAAAAGAGGGTCTATCCCAAAACCAAAGACCTTTTGCACAAGGTTGATCCCCCTATTTATAAAGGATCACTAAGATAAAAATAACTGCTAAAAGTTGTGCTAGGTAAAACAAAATTGACATGTGGTAGACTTTATCTCTTCTTTCTCTTGATATCATCCAATTTTTTACTAAAGTGGATGATTTATCTCATACTTCACCCACTTGAAGAAAAGGTCTTTGCATGTGTTTGCATAGGGAAACCTATGTTTATCCATCAATGCAAGGAAGACTTCCTTTATCTCCACTACACATTCTCTATACCTGAGGAACTTGACACTTAAGCGTTGTAGAACTGCGAGGGCCTTGATTGGGTGTTCCACGAACTTCTTTACTTGACCTGGAGTCATACATGAAATCTGTGAGATCTCTGCCTCCCATGCCGAGTCTTTCTTTGCATGTCGTTTGACTATGTCATGTAGATAGGAGAAATTTTTTGGTGGGTTGAATTCTAGTAAGCCAATGCTTTCCATCTCCCAATTGACATTCTCCTAGATTTTTTTGCACTCTCCCCACCTTTCATGTATCTTCCGCAAAGTTTCATGGACCATTCTCACCCAATATTCAGTTTCCTTCATGATTTAGGAGATGCTGCTATCCATTAGTACTTTGATGTCGTGCTCTTCCAAGGCCCAGCCTTTCTGTACCACACTAATATAGTCATTATCCACAACCAATAATCTCCCACTTGGATATTGATCTCAACAAATCCACCATTGTTGTATCTGTTGGACTATGATCCTTCTTGGACTTGGAAAATTTATCATCTTCACCTTCATTCTTGAAGACCAACTTAAACTAAGAAGGAACTCAGTTTATCCCTTATTACTCCCTTTGTTAACATGTCTATGAGATTCTTTCTATTATGTATATTTTCCAAATTCAAATGTTCATCTTCCAAGATGAATCATATGAAATGATACTTGAGATGTACATGTTTAGTCTTTGAATGGAAGGTTGAGTTCTTTGCAAGATGAATGGAGCTCTTACTATAACAATACAACATGTTATTATCTTTCTTCTTTCCCAATTCCTCCATAAACCTCTGTAACCAAATCATTTATTTACCATCCTCTATAGCAACAACATACTCTCCTTCTGTTGTTGAAAGTGAAACAACCTTTTGCGGTTTTGAAATCCAACTTACTATTGTTCCACCTATAGTAAAAACATACCTTGTGGTGCTCCTCATGTTATTTTATCACCTTCCATATCTAAAACAACATATCCTTGTAGAACATTTTATGAACCTCCAAAATATAATTCATGATATTAGTACCTCTCAAATACTTGAGAATCTACTTTACTACCTCCCAATGTACTTTACCTGGATTGTTTATATACCTTCTCACAAATCCTGCTGCATGTGCAATATATTGTCTTGTGCAAAACATCACATACATCAAGCTTCCAACTGCTAATGAATAAGGGACTCTGGACATGTATTGTATCTCCTCTTCTATCTTGGGACACATTTCCTTAGTTAATTTGAAATGGTTGGCCACAAGTGTACTAACTAGTTTTTCATTCTGCATTCTAAACCTATCCAACACCTTCTCTATGTACTCACCCTGAGACAATGCCAATTTGCAATTTTTCTTGTCTCTTGTTATTCTCATACCAAGGGTTTTCTCTGCAACACCCAAATCCTCCATCGCAAATGAATTATCTAATTTCGTCTTGAGAACATTTATATCCTTCATATTAGACCCTGCAAAAAGCATGCCATCTACATACAATAGCAAGATAATATAGATTCAATTTTCTATTGTTTTAAAATAAACATTGTGATCAAAATGACATCTACTATAACCTTGTTCTGTCATAAACCTATCAAACTTCAAATACCACTGCCTTGGAGGTTACTTTAGGCAATACAATCTCTTCTTAAACCCACATACCAAATTATCCTTCCTAACCTCATACCCCTGTGGCTGTTGCTTATAAATGTCTTTCTCCAAATTCCCATGGAGAAAAGTTGTTTTTATATCTAACTTTTCAAGATACAAATCTTCTACTGCCAAAAGACTTAAAATAGTCTTAATTGAAGTTATTTTAACAAAATGAGAAAGATTTCATCAAAATCTATACCTTTCTTTTGTGAAAATCCATTTACAACAAGTCTAGCCTTGTACCACTTTTTTCATCCATCTTCTTCCTTCAACTTGTAAACCCATTTATGCTACAATGCTCTTTTTCCTGCAGAAAACTAAACCAAATCCCAAGTTTGGTTATTTACCAGAGAATCCATTTCCTCTTTCACACCTTGCTCCCACATTTTTTTAGTGTCTACCTGCATTGCCTCTTCACAAAATTATGGTTCACCATAATCAGTCAACAATAAATAATACAATGAAAGAGAGTATTGTTCTATTAATATCCTGAATAATCTGCAAATATACTTCAAAAACAAACCATTAATAAACACCAAACCATTCACTAGAATGCTCAACACACGACTGTAGACAAAACCCTTGATGTAGGGTAACACCATATATTAATCCTTAAGGAAGGATAACACTCCTCAAGCAATGCTTGATACATTCACAATATTATTCACTCTCTCCCATTACATTGCTTACACTTCTTTATATAGTTCTCTATATCTCTTAGGGACCTTCTAGAGAGCCTTCTCACATTTATTACATTTAAGTACCATAGTGGACATTTATTAATATAGCAGACCTATTCCACCTTACATTGAATGACCACATTCTCATATACTAAATGACTTCCACTAATAGTACATAACCACATTCCCATTGGGTACCTCCCTAGGTACCCCATATTACTTCCCTAGGTATACTACATTCCATCCCCCTTCACATGTTTTGTCCTCAAAACAAGAGAAAAAACCATACAATATGATCGGCTACGCAATGTAGCCAATTGGTACCAAGTAGGACCATCCATCAATCCCAATGGAAGTTGAACATGATGTCCATATGATTCCTTGCCACCTTGATATTGATCTTCATTATGCCAGTGTTTCCATGTGATTATTTCTCTAGCCTATTGTCTTCATCTAGTGCTAGTAGGCCTCCATGCACCTCTTGGTCAATTTCCTTTCTAGTTCCCTATTGGTGCATAAATGTGTTGATGCACACACCCTTGCCTTGATAGTTGTTGGGTCTCTATATGATGTGGATAATGATTTACAACAACTGTAGGAATCTGTTGTTTTTTCTTCAAATCTGTAACACTTTGCGCCTTTGAGTCAATGACCTCCTTAGCTTTTTGATTACGTCCTTCCTATAGTTTTGCTTCTTCTCCTTCTATAGACTCTTTCTCTGATTCAACTTCAGACTCGGCAATAACTTCTTTGCTAGATTCCATGGACCCATCTTTCTTACTAAGAGACACATCCTGCAATGCAATTTTCTTTTTCTTGTACCAAATATTTAGAAACTTCTTTTGCACATTAATATTAATGGTACCCACTTATTCTATCCAAGGATGTGCCAAAACAATGTCTTCATCACCCATATCTAGAACCTCAAAATATGAATGCAACACATATTTATCCATACTTAGATTCAAATATTTAAAAAGTTTAACATTTTCACCTGCAACCTGTGTGCTTTGAATATTCTTTTCCAGAACTTGCAATCTATTAACCGACTGAATATTGATAACATTTTGTTTGCAACTAGGGTTAATAGAAACAATGATATTTTCTTTATGAATACAACCATGAACTTGTAATATAGATTTTCCACATGAAAATAAACTCTTGGTGATGTTTTCATCCTTATTCTTTGTATGAGACCACCTTTCTAAAAATAATTTTTCAAGTGCTTCCTCAAAATAGTGAAATCATTTCCACTCAGAATGGTGAAATCATTTCCACCATATGAGAACATCACCTTTGAAACCCCATTCTACAAAATATTTCCACTTCTCTTTCCATAATGACTTGTGATATTGTATAAATTCTTCAATACTAGGGCCATCATATCTTCGAGTAAAAAATATCCCTCATTGAGAGATAACTATGGATCATCCTGTTTATGAGTGTTTCACCTATAGGTCCTCTAACTCTTAATGATGACATACATTCCAATCAACGTAATTATGGAAAGCAATTGTATCTCATATCATATCGAGTGTTAAGAATATTATGCCCCAGTTTTAAACACTGGAATGACTTTGCTATCAAGTGTTAAGAAAATATCTTTGAGAGTAACATTTTTGAGGATGTACCTAGAAATTTCCAAGAGGAATGTCAAGAGATCTAAATACATTCCTATGTTACAATTGAGAATACACAAGATCTTATATGTGATAATGTGTCCTTGTCTTTTCCTCATGATTACAAATACAAAGAAGAATTAAATGAAGAACATGAAAAATATTATGCCTAAAAGTGTTTGGAAAATGATGATTGTATTGAGTGATTGGTTCAAGTTAATCTTCAAAACCAACAAATTTTTGAGGCTTAGACCAGAACAAAGAATGGGCAATCCTTTGTAGATTCTCATGGTTCAAGAATGCAGATAGAAAACTATTTATACCCTACCACTAATAATAAGCATATTGATTGTGAGTAGATTTTTGTTTTGGAAAAAATATAATAATGATCATTGGATACAAATAGCACATTGAAGAGAAACACTGGTTGAAATATCACAAGGGGAGCTAGAAATAAAATCATTTTCTAGTAATAAAGAAAAAGAAAAAAAATGTTGTTGAAATTGACTCAAACCCTCATAGTTCTTGTTTCCTTGTCATCTATAGTGACATTGAAATACAAAAACAAGAAAGGAGAAAAACCATGACTATTAACAAAATGGATGAAGTAATACATTCTCCTCATGGGATTGCATTCAACATGGACAAATTTTCAATTTTTAATAAGGAAGAAAGCTCTGGATATAATGACTTGTACATTAAAAGATGATGTGTTGCTGGAAAAAGAGTGACGAGAAGGAGCAAAAAAAAGGTCTTGCAATACCACCCCTTGAATAATATTATTGAAATTGATCAAATAAATATAATGGGGTTCAATATAATATCATGGCCTCATTGTGTTCATAAACATAGGTAAATCACATAGAGATGTTATTATATTGAGATTTAGATGGACCAGGTTATCAAAAATGCATCATTGTGCCACCATAAGGATATATTCCCATCTCTCAGAAGCGTATTGAATGACATACTAGATTCTCATTGGTAGTTGTTCAACATTTCTTTATTTAGGTAAAGAATGAAGCACTGGGGTAAATCTCATGGGTTATGTCATTGGCGTTATGACTTCTTTAGTTTATTTTTTTTAATGACTAGAGGTAGGATAGCTAAAGCTTGTACATAATAATCTCACTCTCGAGCACTCTAGTGTTTACGACAATTTTTTATTGTTTTTGAAGCAATGAAACATGAGAGGTTGGTTTCAGGATTAAAGTGACTCCATGCTTGAGGAGAAAAGGCACAAGTTTGTGTTTCTTGATGCTTTTCAGGAAAGCATCATCCCTAGGTAGGAGCTAGATGTTGTAACTCCAAATGTTCACCTTCGGTATTGGGCCTTTGATAACCTTTCTATACCAACTTCATCTAACATATGTCAATTTTTTGATTGATTTCCAAAGTTATTCAGATAATGGATTCATGTACTACAATTTATCTTCATCATTCAAAATGGAATTGATTAGAGGATGGTCATAGGGGTCTAATATTCCAATGAAAACACACACACAAAATATTTAAAATGAGAGGAGTTTAGAGCAAGGTCATTTCAAATAGAACTTATTTGGGTTACTCAAACAATTCCATGATTTTTCCTCCAAATTCATGTAAGTCATTGATGGTGATTTGGCCATAAGGCCACATGGATCATTGGAATTAATTTTAGAGGAAAATGGAGTGCTAAATTTGCTACACTTGTGCTTCCCGAAATGTGCGAAAACTGTCAATCAAGGGGCCACATGGATACATGGAGAGCACAACACAACATTTTTTCAGTGCTTGCATATCAATTTGCTTGGTCAAAATAGTGGTGTTGCAGAAAGGAGGCTCATCAATTTTGTGATTTTTTTTTTTTTAAAAACACCTACAGGTCGTCGGTCTTCCGACATCCCTAACGTCGATGATATAGCATACACGTCGGAAGATTGACGTTACCTTCTGTCGGTCTCCGACGTTCCTAGCGTTGTTGTCATGGCGTCAACGTCGTTGATGTAGCATCCATGTTGGAGGACTGATGCCATATTTTGTCGGTTGTCCGATGTTCTTAGCACCGTTGTGATCGTGTCAATGTCGCAGGAGAAATGTCCCCGATATAGCGTAGATGTTGGAAGACCGACATACCTTCTGTCGAGAGTCCGACGTGCCTAGCGTCAATGTCATGGCATCAACGTCGCAGGTGAAACGTCGTTGATATAGCGTAGACGTCGGAATACCGACGTTACCTTCCCTTGGTCTGGCGTGCCTAGCGTCGTTGTCATGGCGTCAACATCGCATGTGAGACATCGTTGATATAGCGTACACGTCGGATGATCGACGGTCTGTGGCGTTGCAGGTGCGATGTCTCGGTGTCGCCGTAGCAACGTCCATAGTGGGCTTGGACAGTGAAGTCTGAGACGACACGTCTCCACATGAAATGTCGCAACAGAGACAATATCTGTGTCATCGAAATATCGACGTCATGTGAAACGACGTTTGAGGGGGTCCGATGTTTGTCGATCTCCCGACAATATAAAGTGACAATTTGATCCAAATGTACTAGTGTGGCTTGGCGGAGGATGTCATTGAGGTGGTTATTTATTCCTATAAAATTGAGCATTAATGGTTTTTTAACTATGCTAGAATATCTATAACTATGCTAGAATATCTATGAAACCTAAAGTCTTTTTTTTTTAACTAATTTTATTTTAAATCTAATAAAAAATTTAGAAAATTACATATTACATTGTTTGAAATTACATATTCTTGGTGCAAACGCTGAATACTATAAATCTACATTCAAAACGCCAAACATAACAACGGATCGACTGAAACACCTCCAATTTAAGATGGCAGATGGGGAAACACGTATTTATTGTCATTTTGATAGAGTAAATGTTTCACTGACCATGTGATGTGAACGTACATAAAAGAAAGAACAAATAGATTGAATATAAAATGGAATCGGCCCGTGAGATGACTGACGAGAAAAAGATACGCTCCTTACACGTGGGCTGCGTTCACATTTGGGCTGAGTAGAGCAAGATACGGTCCTTACACTTGGCCTGTGAGATGACTGATGAGAAAAGGATACACTGGGGTGAGTAGAGCAAGATACGCTCCTTACGCTTGGCCTGCGGTCAAATTATAGTGCCGTCCACACAACAATCAGTGGAAGCGATAAAACCCAATCAGTGGAAGCGATAAAACCGATCAAATATACAACACGTTGGATTGAAGTGACGTTGATTCCTTACTCGGAGAACGTAAGAATAGGGTTGAAATTTGATTCTTACTCGAAGAGCGTGAGAATAGGGTTGAAATTTGAAATTAGACTGAAGTGACGTTAATTCCTTTACTCAGAAAACGTGAGAAAATGGGTGAAATTTTAAATTAATTCCACCTATTAATAACATATGTATTTTGGGTCTTCGACTCTTCTGAGGCAGTTGTAGGTGCGGGTAACACGCATTAGACCTTCTCAACTCTAATTTAACAGGTCCAAAAACATATGTATTTTTGGCTCTTATGAGACAGTCGTAGGTTCGGGGTAAGCAAATTCGATCTTTCCTCTTCTAAACATTTCCAAGTCAAACTTTTTCTTGATGGATGAAATCTTAATCGGCAAATAGACAATTTGCCTAAAAATTCTCCTTAATCATTATTGTTTTTCATTAAAAAAAGTCAAAATTTGCCTAAAAATTCTCCTTAATCATTATTATTTTTCATAAAAAAAAAAAAACAAAATTTGCCCAAAAATTCTCCTTAATCATTATTATTTTTCATTAAAAAAGTCAAAACAAATCATACATGGAATAAAACCTAAAACTGTTTCATTTTCAAATTCCAACCTTTTACTCCCACCGGGTCTCCCTCTAAATAAAATACACCCTCACACCTGGACCAACCAACAGCAACGACGAAACCAGATCTCCTCACACACGGATTGCACACACTCCGCAACATATATATATAAGTATACTTCAGTACTGTGAACTCAACAGCCTTTCTATTTTATTACTCTTCTGGAGTTCAATATAGTGATTCCCAAGCTCTACGACGCCAAATATGGAGAAACATCTCCAGCACGAACACGACCATGCGGATGGTCTACCAAACAAAGATTGCGGACAAACATCCCGGCAATTTAAGGGAGTCCGACTGCGAGAAT
>ML783207.1:222246-251396 GCA_009831015.1 Picea engelmannii | reverse complement strand
CGTTTTAGTAATAATTATTCTTTTAATGGACTTTCTTAACAGTACATTTCATCACTAACACTAACAGTTCTACATCCAGGAGTTATATAACTTCAATCATTTTAATATTTTTATGTTATTTTAATAGTAATTATGCTTTTAATGGTAATAAAGAATGATATATAAAAATCAGTCTGGTTTTGCATCCAGGAGTTATATAACTCCAGTCATTTTAATATTTTTATTTTATTTTAATAGTAATTATTATTTTAATTGTAATAAGGAAGGATATGTAAAAATCAATCTGAATTACTCAATCAAAAGGATTTACAGCACATTCCAGTGGAACAACTCAGGAAAGTGCATAAGGTGTTTACCAACTCAACCGCGGGATCCACAGCCAGGCTGGGCATCTCGCCAGATCCGACCATCGAGCCAAAAAAAACTACCAAGGAAAACAAAAGGCGTGGTCGCAAACCAGCCCAACAACTCATCAAGGAGGCAGGGCACTTAATGATTAACTCTGGTCAGATACAGAGGCTTTCGGAGGGATACCTCCACCCCCCCACCATCCTCATGATGAAGATAATATCTTGGAATATCAGGGGACTTAATGGAAGATCTAAGCAACGGATCCTCCGAGATTGCATTAAAACAGAGAAACCAGATATTCTATTATTGCAGGAAACCAAATGTGTAGGACGGGAGGCGGAGAATATTTTTCGAAACAGCTGGAAAAATGGGGAATTCCTCTTTCAGGATTCAGTGGGGGCGGCAGGAGAACTTGCTATCCTTTGGAACCCGCAGGCGGTCACTCTACTTCATCCCTTCTCCACCAGAAACACCTTAACAACTCTCTACAAAGATGTGGCCTCCTCCAAGGATGGCGCTATCACAAACGTTTATGGCCCGCAGTCTATGCAAGACAAGGAAAGGTTTATACAATCTCTTCAATATGTTCAAACCCTAATACACACACCGCATTGGATAATCGGAGGTGACTTCAATATGATCCTAACGTTGGAAGAAAAAATAGGCGGCTCAAAGAGGTTGGAGCAGGACAACGGTATGTTCAAAACCCTAATAGAACAACTGAACATGGTTGACATGGAAACCCGGAACAAAATCTTTACCTGGTCCAATAAAAGAATAGGGCACCAGCATGTGGCCTATAGACTAGACCGTTTTCTAGTGACCGAGGCTCTCCTTGAAAGCGACCAGGCTTTGGAAGCAAATATTGCCCCAAAAGCAGGGTCAGACCACTGGCCCATTGTCTTCTGCATGGACCCGGGTTTCCCACCTAGGCCCAAACCTTTCCGCTTTGAAAAGTTTTGGCTCTCTCACCCAAACTTTCATCAGTTAGCTCACACCTGGTGGGCCCAAGCAGAAATTGAGCATGACACTCATATGTACAAACTCCAGCAGCGCCTCAAGAACTTCAAACTATACCTAAAACAATGGAACAAATCCACCTTTGGTTACATTCTCCTTAGAAATCGGGAAATCGAAGGACAACTAGAAGAACTCCAACGAACTTTCATAGCAGGGAATCGAACGCAGGACCTGGCGCGGGAAGAGGAACAGTTGATAATGGACTTAGAGACCTGCAGAGAACAAGAAGAGATCCTGTGGGGGCAAAAATCCAGGGTCCAATGGCTTAAGGAGGGGGAGTGCAACACAAAATTCTTCCACAGGGCGATGACGCACCGTCGATATATTAATCGCATCTCCCAGTTGGAGGACGAGCAAGGTGTCCCAATAAGAGAGCATGATCACATAGCGGAGGCGCTTAATTCCTTCTATCAAGATCTCCTAACAGAGACCAACACAAACAGGGAGGAGGCCATCCAAAAAGTCACCCAGCACATACCACGACTGATCAACTCAGAGCAGAACAGTGCTTTGATGAGGCCTATCACTCAGTCTGAAGTGGATTCAGCCATAAAGGACATGCCCCCAGGGAAAGCACCTGGACCTGATGGCTTTACCACGGACTTCTTCCACCACTGCTGGGACATGATCAAGGAAGACGTCTGGCTGGCAGTTGAAGAATCCAGAACTTCTGGTCAAGTTCTCTCTTCCTTAAACGCAACCTTCATCACTCTCATCCCCAAGGAGGAACGGGCCACCCACCCGAAGTAGTTCCGTCCAATCTCCTTGTGCAATGTCATCTACAAGATAATCACAAAAACCATTGCCAATCGCCTCAAACCGCTCCTGCCGCGTATCATTTCTAATGAGCAATCTGGCTATGTGGAAGAGAGACAAATCATGGACAGTGTCATATTATCCAATGAGGTGATCCACTCCTTAAAGACGAGCAAAATACCAGGTATGCTCATTAAACTTGACCTTTCAAAAGCTTTTGACAGGCTAAGCTGGCAATACTTGTGGTCGATTCTGGATTCTTTCGGCTTCTCGAATGATTGGGTGGACTGGATTCTCAAGCTCACTACTTCTTCCTTTTTCTCAATTCTTGTCAATGGCACACCCTCCCGACCTTTCCGCTCTACCAGGGGAATCAGGCAAGGTGATCCTCTCTCTCCTTTCCTCTTTGTAATTATGGCGGAAGGCCTAGGCCGATATCTGAAAGCAGCGGTCCTTGAAGGGACGCTTGAGGGGCTGCCACTCCACAATCTGCACCCGGCGCCCTCGCATAGCCAGTTTGTCGATGACACCCTCCTTATGAGTACTCCCACGGTCAGAGAGGCAACCAAGCTCAACTCAATTCTCTCTGACTTCTCGGATGCGTCAGGTATGCTACTCAACCTGGATAAGTCAAAACTGTATTTCTTCAACACGCCAGTTTCGGTTCAGGCCCATCTCTCAAGACTTCTAGGCATAGACAGATGCTCCCTCCCCTCCACTTACTTAGGCATACCCTTAACCGGAGAATCGGCGAGATCTATCTCATGGGACAACCTGCTATTATCCATTGCTAACAGGCTGAATAGCTGGACCTTCCGACCTCTGAATATTGAGGCTAGATTAGTTCTGCTTAAATCAGTCCTGCAAGCTTTACCCACGTACCTCTTTTCTGCTTTGGCTGCGCCCATTCAGGTCATCAAAGCCATTAGGAGTCTTCAACGAAATTTTCTATGGAAGGGACACCAGGGCAATAAAAAATGGGCGCTTGTTGGCTGGGATAAGGTGTGCAAACCCAAAAAATTCGGAGGACTAGGCATTCGGGACCCGGGGAAAATGAACCAGGTCATGGGAGCCAAGATGTGGTGGAGATGGCTGCAACACCCACATGAAATCTGGGCGCAACTCTGGAAGTAGAAATATGCACCAACCGCGCAACACGACCAGCTAATCAGATTCAACGAACAGAGGCAAGGATCCAATATTTGGAATACCGCTTGGCGAAATCGCTTCCTCATACAAAAGCATGCCTTTTGGGAAATAAGGAATGGTGAAAGTGCAATATTTTGGCAGGACTCGTGGCAACAACTACCTCCTCTTGATGAAATGGAAAGCCTTCACCCTCTTAAGATCAAGCTGCAGCAATACGGCCTCAAAAAGGTTAAGGATTTCTGGCTCCCAAATCAAGGAAGACAACAATGGAGACAATGGAAAACCAACAAAACAGATCTACAGATTGCGGAGGACTTCGACCTTCTACCGTGGAAGGAATGTATGCAACTCAGGAAGATTCCTTTTAAGGATGGTATGGATATTCTTCGATGGGGTCACTCCACCTCAGGAAGTTTCTCGGTCAAAGAAGCTTACCACCTTCAAACGAATCTTCCGAACCAAGCCCCTGAAGTAATCTGGAGTAAAGTCTGGCAACCTTTTCTCTGGCCTAAGATTTCCCTTTTTCTCTGGCTAACAGCTCAAAACCGCATCCTCACCTGGGACAATCTTATTAAGAAGGGTTTCACTGGCCCTTCTAGATGCCCCCTATGCCAGCAAAGTGAGGAAACCATGGAACACCTTCTCAACAATTGTCATTACAGTCAGCAGATCTGGGATTGGGGAGCTCAAGCTATGCGCCGTTCCCAGTGGAATCGGGGCAGCATTCGGGACACTCTGGCCAATTGGGAAACATTCTCCTTTCACAACCCAATTCTCCAGCGCATTTGGCAGCTGCTCCCGGGCTTCTCCCTCTGGGCAATCTGGAAGGAAAGAAATAAAAGAATTTTCAACTCCAAACCTTCCCCTTCTACCAACACTTGGGAAAAAATAAAACGGTTTATCCGTGAAACCATTCTCAGCAATTCATGGCTTCACGATGACATCCAGTGCAAGCCTGAGGAGAAGCTCATTCTGGAAGGATGGAATCTGCATTTGCGCATTCAGACGCAGGGGAAGACCAACAGAGGGCGTGATAGCAGTCCTACGGTATGGACCCCACCCCCATCTGGCTTCCTTAAGCTTAATTTTGATGGGGCCTCCAGGGGCAACCCTGGACCAGCTGGCTTTGGAGCCGTCTTCAGGAACAACATGGGTGAGCTTACTCATATGACTGTTGGCTTCTTGGGTGAAAACACGAACAACGTGGCAGAGATCACAAGTCTTTTAAGAGGCCTTCAAGTTGCGGTCCAGCACCATTTTCACTAGCTAATCATTGAAGGAGACTCCCAAGTAATAATTCAACTCATATTGAAAATCCTTCACGGTCAATCTCCAGGGCAGATTTCCCCCAGCTGGAGACTCTCTGGTCTTTTGGAGGATTTTGGTGGCTTCATCCACCCCAACCTGACCCTCATCCCCTCTCATGTGAAACAAGAAGCTAACAAGGTTGTTGATCACCTGGCAAACGCAGGAATTTACTCAATGGAGAATCCCATCTATTGGCAGGCCAACGTTTCCGATGAGACAGTCCTCTCTAGGCAATGCAGAGACCTTGCTAGTAGAGACTTCCTAGCCCCGGATGGGGTGACACGCGGCATAGAGGAGGTGACACCCGGATTCGCACTCAACTCTGGTTTAATGGCTGATGGCCGCCACCCACACATCCGCATTTACGATGGTGGACGACCATAACAGAGGACATGCGACGGAGGGACTCCTCCCTCGCGTGACCATTAACCCCCCCTACGCACACGGATTAATCGCGGATATGGAAGGACGGAGGCTTCAACAGTCTGGTTATGGTTTTTCATTTGAGCTCGAGCAGCGAGGGAAGGTTCCTGGTGCGACTATGCCATGGTTATTTACCGCCTTCTCTCTGCACTCTGAGAAGTTTTTCCAGGGCTGGTGGTTTCTCTGTGTGTCTCGACAGAGTCGGCTTGCCTGCGCCCAACACCTACAACCGCTCTCGACCTGGTTTTTTTCTAATTCATCTCTGCATTTGATTGGCATTTGCTTGGGTACAATGGTCAGGAAGCGAGGAAAGCCTCGACGGGGTTCAGTTTGGGACGCACACAAAGCGCAGGAGCACCGGAAGGAGGAAATTGAACGTGCTCTGGCTTTGGCATCTTCCATTCTCAGGAAGAAGGCTCGGGCTAAGAGGAGGGCGTTGCTCGACACCATCGCTAAACAGGGAGCTGGCTGCAGCAGGGCAGAAAAGGAGACCGAGGCCGCGGATCTGTTTCCAATTTGCGTCGTGAAGGAGGACCTGTCGATTGGGGACTTGCCGTGCGACGAGAAGCCCAACGCCATGGAGACGTTTAGCAGGCAGGGCACCAAGTGCATCCCGACTAGGGAAGACGACCTCCCTGGCTGCGTGGTTGAAGAAATCCCATGGACGGGTGACCTGCAAGCTACAGGTGCCGAGAAGATTGTGAACGCAGAGACGGAAGTGGTGTAGAGGAAGCTTGCGGTTGACATTGGCGAGGCTGTGGAACTGAAGACTGCTCCTTCCAGTGGCTTGGGTGGCGGAATGCATGGTCCTCTCCTTAGTGACGAGCACCTGGCCTTGGTGTTCGAGCTCCGTGGCCACATGTTGGACTTGGAACACAGGGCGCTCCTCATGGGCCAGCGCATGGATCTGCTCCTCGATGCATTCTCCAGGGCTCCATCTTAGCGAAAGTGCCCCCTGTGCGCGCAGACTTTTGCCATTCCGGCGGGGACTACTTGGCAAACTGGAGGAAGCGACACGTCACCGGATGCCTAGGTTCTTCTGTTTTCCAGGTTTTTAGTTTTACTGTGTAATTGTTTTAGGTTTATCTGGACCACTGGCATCTGTCCTGGTTTCCTCCGGGCAGGACAGATGTCTCTTTTTCTTAATGTATTACTGTATAACTGCTATTTGCCTCCCACTTATGCTAGTTTCCGGATACCGACAGCATTTTTTGTGACTGTAGCCATGACTCTGTTTATTTTGTCAAAGTTTTGAGCTAATTTAATATAGCAGGTACTACTCTTTTTTTATTAAAAAAAAATAAAAATCAATCTGAATTAATATATAACTTAATCATTTTAAGAATATTTTTGTTCTTTTTTGTTTTAAGCATTTAAAAATGTAGGATAATTTTCCAAACTTTTTTCTAAAAAAAATTGGCCATTTTAAATATGATTGGCAAAATTAAGTAAAATTATTTTACCTTAATTGTACAACAAACTATATAAAATCTTTACAAATTTAAATATTTGTTAAAAAATATAACTTTTTATAGTTGATATATCAAAGACTAAAAAAATTAACCAAAATTTTTACATTTTAAAATAAATTTGTATCCTTAAAATTATCCATAATTATAAATAAAATATATCACAATCAATTTTAAAACTATCTATAATTATAAGTAGAATATATCACAATCAATCTTGAAATTATCCATAATTATAAATAGAATATATCACAATCAATCTAAATATATCACAATCAATCAATATATCACAATGAATTAAAGTAACTTTCAGATTTGAGGCTCTATATTTCACCTGCCACAACATTTGCATATCAAGCTGGAATTTATTTCACATAAATAAAATGACTACCAAAGCATATTAAAGTAACTTTCAGATTTGAGGCTCTATATTTCACCTGCCACACCATTGACATAGCAAACTGGATATTGTTTGCTTTATGACATATAACATGGGTGAAATACCAATCATTACCACCGCAACATAAAAAAATACTCCTAGTTAGATTTTATTGACTTAAAAATGCACCTATCTGTTTCACTTTTACCATCCATTCTTCTCCATAAGGTTTGAACGTGTAATTTGATCGGGATTAAACTTCAAATAAATTAATTAGTTTATAGTTGACGGATCTTATCTATGTTACATATCTCCATTCTCTATTAATTTGCATTATAATCTTCTTCTAAAATAATGTAAATATTTAAAAAAAAAAATTAAAATGTCTACATATAAACTTGTAACATCATGATAGATACTAAACCCCACATAAATCAATTAGTCTACATCTCATGGATGTCATGATTCTTGTCCTTATCACTTACTTCCATTCTTTATTAATTTACATTCACTCTTTATTAATTTGCCTTGTCGTCTTCTTCTGAAATAATTTAGGTATAGGTGTTACATATGAAAGGCATCGTGTTTGACTTATCTTGGATCATTCCATTATTATTTGGGTACATGTTTGATTCCCTGAATAGTCACGTCTTGGAAGCTACTGGAATTTCTTTTCATTAATTTGTTTACCTATTATTCGTAAATTGGTTTTTAATAAATTTAAAATTTTTATGTTAATGAAAAAACTTAATATTCAATTTAATTTTTTTTTATGTTACCTTAAAAAAGTTTTCTTATTCTTTTAGATTCTGTGTTTTCACACATTCATCTCATTAAAACTAAATTTTTCCATTTTCTCACATCCATCTCATCAAAACTAAATTTTTAACCCAAACAAGACTATGTTTTTCTTAATTCCATTTTCTTGCCTTATATGTGACCCTCTCTCTATATATATACTATGCAATGTCAAATAATAAAATTGGAAATTATATCACATATCATCTCCACTAAGTAGATAAATTTTGTTTTGAATGAATATAGACTTAATTTCAAAACATGTGGATGTAGATTGAATAAAATTTGTTTTTTAATTAAAGTTAAAGAGAATTATCAAGTGACAACATTTAGAGGGAGAAAGATATGGATTCTTTTATTTGAATTTGGTTA
Organism: Picea engelmannii; assembly: GCA_009831015.1. Taxonomy (NCBI): domain Eukaryota; kingdom Viridiplantae; phylum Streptophyta; class Pinopsida; order Pinales; family Pinaceae; genus Picea; species Picea engelmannii. Next base: position 243,371 of record ML783207.1, on the reverse strand, counting down.
TGTAATTTAGTGAAATTGTAATTTTTCATTGTGGAAATTGCATTTTTGAATACATAAATGAATTTAGTGCCCTAAAAACCCTTATTACAATTGGATGATGCAATTTCAACAATTGATATTCGCAATTCCAACAATTTTAAAATTTTGACCAAATTTTAGACAAGCAATTGGAAAAATGTGACAAAAAAATTCAATTCTTAGCATATTTATACTACACTCAATTAAAATTCTCTATCCATTTTTTTCACCCTAAAAATATACCAGTCTAGATCCATCTTTCACAAAGAGACATCAAATCTCTCTATATCCAACATTCATCCGTTAAGATGCAAAATTTCTTTTAAAGTACAAAACTTGAGAAAATGTTTGCAGCTAGAAGGATTTAATACCTATGGGTCCATGATAGATCCAGAGCTAAGATGGATCTATGTTGGTTCTTAACACACACACACACACACACACACACACACACACATATATATATATATGCCAAGTGTCAACTCCTTGTAGAGCATGGAAGGAATTGCACATCTCTCTCATAATCAAAACACCATTCAAATGTTTTAACCATATGGGTTTTTTTACTTCCAATTATTTTTTAAATGATGTGTTAACTCCATATTAAACATTAAAGAAATTACAAATCTCCCTAATATGGAATAAGAATTCTTTTACTTTGCCTTACTCTATCTCTCTATAAAGTTGATATAATTCACTTTTCAATCCCATGTTGAGCATAGAAGGAATTAGAAATCTTCATATTCTAGTGTCGAAAGTGCTTGTCACAATACTATTTTTTTTTACTTTAAATTGTTTTATGTGTGTGTGTGTCTCATAGAGACAAAGAGATAGTTGGAGATTGAAATATATTATTTATGGCCCACATTGATTTTTTTGTTTTCTTATTGTACCAAAAGGCTCTTTCTACAACTCACTATGAGGGAGATGTGTAATTCCTTCCCTTCTCAACATGGAGTTGAGAAGTGGAATTTTAAAGATATTAATAACAACAAAATATTTCAATGTTGACCATAAATAAAATATTTCAATAGCCACCCTAAGTGCTTTCTACTTACCATAAAGAAAGAGATGTATAATTTCTTCAATGCTATATATGGAGTTTACATGTGACATTTAAAAAATATTAATCATATCTTCCTTCCATGCTCAACATGGGGGTTTACACATGACATTTAGAAAAATATTTTACAATAATTTTATATCAACTTTATAGAGAGAGAATAATTGAAATTAGGGAGATGTGTAATTCCTTCAATGCTTAATATGGAATTAACGCGTCATTTAAAAATATTAATAACAAGTAAAATATTTCAATATTTATATATAATACAATTCAAAGTGAAAAAACACATATGGTTAAAACATTTGAATACATGTTGTATTGAGTATGAGAGAGATGTGAAATTCCTTCCATGCTCCACATGGAGTTGACACTTGGAATATATACCTTATCTCTCCATCTGGATTAAAACATATGAACGGTGTGGTGTGTTGAATCTGAGGGAGATGTGTGCAATTCTATCACCGTTTAACATGGAGTTGACACATGGAATATATATATATCTATCGTGTGTGTGTGTTTTAAGAACTAGCATAGATTCATACTCTGGATCTATGAGGTACTTTCGGATGCAAAAGTTTTCTCAAGTTTTGTACTCTAAAAAACATTTTCATCTCAACGGATTTGATGTCTCTCATCCCATGACACATCCATAGGACATATATGGAGTTATATGAATCTACACTAGTTAATATTTTTTTAAATGTCATGTCAACTTCATATAAAGAATTGAAAAAAGTTTACATCTCTTTCTTTCTGGTAAGTAGAAAGCACCTAAGGTGGATATTAAAATATTTTATTTATGGACAACATTAAAACATTTTGTTGTTATGAATATTTTTTAAATCCGATGTGTCAACTCCATGTTGGGAACTGAATGAATTACACATCTCCCTCATATTTTGTCTTTTAGTACAATAATAGTATTTTAAATGAAATATATTTATTTTGTTTTGTATGTAGTCATGGGTGTTTGAAAAGGATGGAGAAGCATATAGTAAGAAAATTAAATACTAAATAAAGAAATATAATTATTTTATTTAGAGGTTAGCTAGAATAGAGGAAACTTTGTTGAAGAAAAACTTGTTTCTTTCATTGATAGCTAAAAACTAAGAGGTTCAAACTTTTTTCTATTATTTTTAGATAATAATTATTACATTGTGAGGTGACAATGCATGATGAGGAAAAAACTAAATAAGGAGGGAATAGTCTTGAGAAATGGAAACCTCGTCTATGAAATGGGCCAATCCCTCTTGGAAGAAAAGAAACATCCCCAAGCTATACCTTTCCTCCACATCCCTAAAGACAAAAGTGTTGGTGTTGGTTGATCACCTTTTGGTGGGAAAATACATGGGTGTATGGCCCAAACTCACATATCTGTAATCATCGGTTCAAATCAATTTGGTTCCTCAAATGTCTAAAGGAGGTATTCAAAAATTTATTTATCTCGTAAATAGTTTTTTGGTCTTTATTTTATCTCAAATAATATAGTTATTTAATGTTCCACAACATTCTATTGTTTATGGGCTTGAGAGGATTGTATCTCACTAGTGGTTGATGACCTTTGATAGATGAAACAAAATCTTTATTAAGGCCTCAATTTGGATAAGGTTACTCTACTTTCCTTTTAATGGTGGTACGATACAACCCTAGAAAGAAATAGAGAACAATGTTAGGAAATATGTAGAACAAGTCAAGTCAAGTCAAGGATAGTTATTGCACATTTGTGCACAAATTTTTGTATAGATGAATGTCAAATATGGTATCCATAAGACTATAGAGATACAAAAAAAAAAATGGACTTATGTGTAGACATTGGACGATGAGGAACTTCCATTTCAATAACACTTACACAAAGAGTTTTCCAAAGAAATAGACCCCTTAAGAACTAAAAACGAAAATGAATTCATCCTTGTTCAAAGAATAGGATATGGTGACAACAATTAAATGAAAACCTCAACCTTTCAAAGAGAAAAAATAATGTGCAAACCATAACAAATTTGTCACACTATAAAATTCTAGTTAATAGGAATATATATCCCGTAGGAATGTCGAGGATTCATTGGTATATAAATATCCATATAGGGTTACAAAAATACCAATTAATGAAAAATAGGGAAATTGAATCATCATCATGGGACCTAGACAACCAGAATTCGTTAAAAGAGAGCACTACAAGGATAACATGTGATTGAATATACCTCAATAATAGAGGAAAATAGGTGGAAAAATATGGTTGTGGAAAAGAGGAAGAGAGGGATAAGGAACAAGTTTGACCAAGGGAAGTGGATGTGGAAAGGATTCTCACATAATATTTAGCACCTCGAGTAGAGACCCTTTTCCATATTGGGGCTCTCAAACTATCCCTTAGTCCCCTACCATCAATTAGTGGTAGAGAAGTAAAGAAAGACTTAAGAGAGAAAGAATATTAATGGAACATGGAAATAGGATTGCAATCCTCATTGTCCAAGTGTAACTATTCCTTAAATGGATTCTCCTCAAATTAAGATGTTTTTTTTTTTTGTATCATACCGATTGGTCAATATGTGAAATAGTAGTCAGGTTATAATTCAAGGAAAGAAGTTAAGGGGAACTAAATTTGAGGAAGTTATTGATACTACAATCTTTTCCAACTCCCACAATAGTTCCAACCATAATATCCTCTTCCTATCAACCTATTGACCCAAGGAATGTACCTTCTTCACTACTCTCGATCCATTGGGTCGTACCATTCTTTTATCAGGGCTAACCCAGAGAATGTGCCCCCTTCACTGCCCTTAGTCCATGATCCTACACCATTCCTTCATTAGGACTATTAGTGCAGGTTGGCTAGGAAAAGATCTAGGATGCAGTTCTGGAACTCTGGTTGCCCAAAATGGAGTCTCCATTCTCTCAAAATGAGGCAAGTCTTATAGAATTTAATCTTTTCTTCTCTTATCTTCTCTTCTCTTCTCTTATGTGTAAGATTTTTTATTCCTTTCTTTTCTGCTCCTTTAGGCTCAGACATCCCTTTCATTTTTACACAATTCCTTGGCAAATCCATTATTTGCTAGGGTGTTCTTGTCCCATCTTTCATGCCCAATATTTTTCATATTCGATAGCCATTATCTCAGTTGTTTCACACAAATAAATTCACCATGCTATATAATCATAAAAATTTCAAATATTAATTTGTAATCTACTTTATACAAGAAAATAGAATCTCTGTAACATCCCGCTTTTGCACACACTGAGCAAACTTATTCTTTGAGGACACTTGCTTGCAAGTGATCTGGATTATTATACTATTGGGCCTTTGATTGTGATTATGAGACAATATGGATATGATGACATGTTATTTTGTTGTGTTGATATAGACAGGTGATATTGACTCGGTTCTCCTGAGTGTGCAGGATTTTGGACCTTGAGGATGCAGAGGCATCGATGAAACCCTTGGACTCCGGATCAAGTCAGGCAGTGGACCATTGGGGTTTCATTGTTGTATATATGACATATGTGCATCTGATTAGATGTTATGATTATGGATTTTATTTATGACATGATTCGTTGATGATTCAGACTGACGATAACTTGCCGACCAAACTCACATGTAGAGTAGAGGGCCCATGCACGACTACTAGAGACGTTGAGGGAGAGGTGTGGACAACAACCTTGCCACAACCTACTAGCACTCTCGTCGTGGCTCGAACTGTAGGTTAATGACTACCTAGTTCGAGAAGACCCATGATGCCATGAGGGAAGACTGCGACAGTCATTGACGATGATTCTAAGGGGCGTGCCATAAGGTAGGGGCCTTATTCCTTAGAGGCCCTTAGTCTCCCACAAGATCACCTGGCGAAGTATTGACTCTAGGGAATTTTTATGTCTATCAAGTCAGTCAAGAGACGAGTGGCACCCTTGGAGCATGTAGTGCATCCTAAAAGGCACGTTGCACAAGGGAAATAGAAATAGGCGAGTGGCACCCTTGGAGCATATAGTGCGCCTTGAAGGGCATGTCGCACAAGGGAAACAGAATGGGGTGAGTGGAAAACTTGGAGCACCTAGTGCGTCCTGAAGGGCACATCGCGTTGTTAAATAATAAGCGAATAAACCTAGATGGCCTTAGAACGAATCATGTGATGAGAAAGTTAAAAAAAAAAAAAAAAATTCCCTAATTAAAATGTCACCTAGCCTCAGAAATTAAAATCTAGGTCTAAAGTAATACTTGTGGTAAAAAAATAAAAATAATAATAATCATCTTTAAACATTTGAAAAAAAGGGGTAAGAAACTCGATTAAATTATTAAAATCAAATTGCTTTGGGGGATTAAATTTTTAAAAAAGGGGGAATTGATTGTTTTGTTACATATGCTAATTAAAAATTTATTAATTAAAAAGAAAAAGGGGAAAAGGGTAATTTCCTACACTTGCTAATTTGAGTTTTAGATAAAAAAGGGAAAGAGGGAAATGTAAAAGAATTAGGAAACTAAGGGAAAAAGGGGGGAAACATAAAGAGAAAGGGAAACATAAGGAAAAAGCAGAATGACTAACTTAGTAAGGTATTTTTCCATTAAGAACTGTCTAAATTGAACTCAACTAGTAATTAGTAAGGGGGTAAGTCATTAAAATGTGTAAGGGAATATGAGGACACCTAGGAGTGATTCTAGGAATGCTTTTAGGTGGGTGAGGGAAATAGGAGTAATTAAATAATTAATGAAATTAATTCCTGGTGCAACGAAGGGAATGGGTGACACTTATATGGGGAGGATTTTTCTGAATTTAATTTTTGAACAATAAATTAAATGGGAAATTGGGAAAAAAAATGACTTAGAAATTCTATATAAAGGAGGGAGGAGGAGGGTGATGGATCTCTTTGGTTATGCGTAACGTTATGCTGCATAATTTTTGATTTGATTGACTTACTTTGTGGAAGTTGGATAGTTAATGGTATAGTCAGTAATTTCATCCTATTATGCTAGCTTTATCATACTCCTCTGCGTTCCATTGACCACTTCTTGATTGTGTTTTACTACCTTATTCACTTTGCGTTTTACTTAGATTACCCGATTTACATGTTTACTTACTCTGACCTGGATGGCTTGGCAACAAATTTCACCTTGATACAATATCATTATTAGTGGGTCATGAATTAAAATATTTGACAAAGATTTTGAAGTTGCTTTATGTCTATGTATTAGCAGCGTTTGGGACTGTGCAATGGTGGCATTTTTCTATTATAGAAAGCGATTTATTTATATTGGATTATTTTTTAAAATAACGTACTATAGTCATCAATCAATAGACTTGTTATTGTACATCGGTTCTTAATGTTTATTAAGGCAGTTCCTTCAACTACTTATCATAACAGTTTCTTAAATTGTTTACAATTGTTCTTTAATTGTTAGTTGTTATTTCAGTAGTTCTTTAAATGTTTATTAAAGTAGTCTTAGTTGTATATTTCAACAGTTTCTTTATTTATTAAAATACAATAGTTTCATAACGTCAAGTTCCATGTTGTGCAAGTGGATGTTAAAGGGTTATCTTTTTCCACATTTTATGTTGTGGGTAAGCACGATTTCTGATACAATACCTTATTTATCAATTGGAATTATCATAAGGTATATCAGAATATACATTGCATTTTAAGGGATATAAAATGTTTCTGAGAGAGGTAGAAGTTGATATGGTTGTTTTGTAGTGGTTATCTTGACTTCACTGTGGCTAAGGATCGCTTGTATCTTTTGCAACTTTAAATTACTGGAAACCTTGCTAGAGCCAGTCGAACTCCCTAGTTTATGCTTGACATACTGGAGGTCATGCATCATTAGAACCCTTCTGCCACTTAGAATTATGGAAGCAAGAGCGTTGCCTTCTTAGAATTCCATTTTCCACTTATGTGTGATGTTAGTTGATCGCTTCCCTTAATTAGATTTATTGCTTCTAACCTTTGATTGATTTTAGACATTGTGCACACCCATTTTCAAGTATCACATGTCGTTTGGAGATGGCTTGTGGCTCTTATAATTTGACCTTGCGCAATTAAAGGTAATGAATGTGGTTACCCGACGTCGAAGTATAGCATTAGATCAGGGTATTATATTCTCTAGATTCGTTTTAGGTGTGACAAATAAGTTTGGCCTTCTGGCGTGGGGCTTTGGTGTCTTGATTTAAAGGCTTAGGACTGCTTAATATTGCACCTTAGTTACTTGCACTCGATGATTTTTGGCAGCATGATTCCTTAGGATGGGATCAATGCGCACATTGATAGAGAAGTGCATATGAAACCTGGATGGGTCATGTGCTTCTTGTGTAGGGTGAAGTGGTTTTTGTAATTAAATTTTGGTACCTTGTTTTGCAACATTATGATTGTTTTCACTCACCACAAGGGTTCTAATCACTGGTTGTCGAAGTTGTTGGGTTGAATTGATTGGATTTTCGTGTGTTACATCCAACTGCATGATGTGTTGGTACGTTGGGTCGTTACATTGTATGTTTCCTAAATTGCGTTCGTTGTGTTCGTCATAAAGTTTTGTTATTTAAATGTTGTTGTTGTTGTCGTCTTGTTTCAAAAAAAGAAATTACCTTCGCATTGAGTCACTTGTAGACGTAATGTCGAGGTCGTTACAGGATACTACCGTTTTCTTCGAGTTCCATAGTGAATTTTATTTCTTTTGAAATGTTGTTTAGCTATTGATAGAAATTTTGTAATTCATCTTTCACGTGGGTCCATAGTACATTAGTGTCATCAACAAATATTTTCCACCTTGATGGTTTCAGGGGAAAGGGGTCTAGGGATTTATTTTCAAAATTTTCCATGAAAAGATGGGAAACAATGGGGTATAGTGGGGATCCCATTGCTACGCCGCTAGTTTGTTCATAGAATTATCCTTGGTAACTGAAGAGCATGGAACAAAGACATACTTCAACTAGTTTAGTTGTTTCTGGATCAATTACTTCTTTTGTAATCTGGATAGCTTCATTTAGGAGGATTTTTGTGAAAAGGGATACTACATCAAAGCTTATGAGGGTGTCATGTGGTTTTAGCTTTTCATTTTTAATGATTTTAATAAAATCATTAGAATCTTTAATGAAAGAGTCGGTGTGGCCTACTAAGGGGATAAGAATTTTGGCTACGTGTTTGTTTAGTTCATAGGTTGGTGAGCCTATGATGTTCACTATGGGTCTAAGTTTTGTGGATTTTTGGTAGACCATATATTCCAGGGATGATCCGGTTATCGGAGGTTAAACGTTTTTTGGTTTTTTCATCAAGGTTGGAGTCGTTGATGGATTTCTTTACCTGTCTTATAATCTTCTTAATGGGGTTGTTGGGAAGTTTTATGTAGCTTCCGCTTTCGGATAGGTGTTTAATCATTTTCTTTTTGTAATCATTGTGGTTCATAAGAATTGTGGCACCTCCTTTATCTGCCTTGATGATAACTAGGTTCTCGTTGTTCTGTAGGTTCTTTAAAGCTGCGCGATCTTATTTTCTTATGTTTCTTTTCGGAGGTCTCTCCTTCCGTAGTATGATTGAACAATCTTGTCTGATTATATATATTTTCCTCATCCGTAAGGTTCTGGATGTTGTCTTCTACGCAACAAATAATATTTTTGATTGGGATATAGGTAGGGGAGATTGCGAAGTTAAGGCCTCTCTATAAAACGCTAATCTCGGCTTCATCCAGTAAGTGCGAGGAGTGGTTTAGGATCTTCTTTGCTCTGGTCTATTCTTTATCAGTGTTTTTTCCACGCAAACGTTCTAGTTTCAAATTCTGTCTGGTGCGGGCCTATTCGTATTCTTTATCAGCTTTGATAGCGGCTAAGGAGTCAATATTCTTTGCACTGGTGTATTCTTTATTAGTTTTGTTGCCACGCAAACATTCTAGTTTAGAATTTTGTATGGTGTGGGCCTGTTTGTATTCTTTATCAGCTTTGATGGTGGCCAAGGAGTCAGTTCTCCACAATTCGGGTCTGATGGAGTGCGCCAATTTTAGATGTAATTTTAATGCGTTTTTGGATAGGTTATCAAGGTAAAATCTGTTCTTTTTTATTTCGTTTCTAACTGTGGATAAACCCAATCTGAAGAAATCTTTGTTGTTGCATTTGTTATTAGCTTTGTGTTCAATTCGCGCGAACCTGGGAAAAACCTTTTCGTTTTTACAACTCTTCAGAAATTCTAAATTTGCAACCATTCTCTTAAGTTTTACCCTTTAATCTTTTCTAAATCACGGATTTCGTCATAGTATCCTTTCCGTACACGGAAATAATCTAATTGATAAGACTTTTGTGGTGAGGAGTGTTTTCAGTCGTGTTAGGAGATACCACAATATTGTCAATGGCAGTGTTAGGAGAGACCACAATATTGTCAATGGATTGTCTACATTTTGGTTAAATATCACGATCCATCATCAACAAGACAAGAAACTTGATTTTTAATTGGAGAGAAGAGTTAGTTATAAATACTAATATTAAGGTCGGGAGGAGAATTGAATTATGTGTCAGCATGAATTTTTTGGTAAGGATCTTAGATAAGGATGTTAGATTAGGTTTAATTTAAGTTTATTTAATGTTTTTTCTAAAAAAATGTTTAAAATTTTATTAATTTTTTAATTAAAACAATTAATTGAAGGTGTATGAGTAAGTATGGAAAATTTGGTAATTATTAATTTAAAATAGGTTAATCATTTTAATCAAATATTGTTAGTTAATTAATTGGAGGTTTATTAAGGCTTATTTAGGGGTTTTCCTAGAAATTATTTAAAGTTTTTATTAAAATATTTTAATTTAAATTTTTTGGTAATTATTTAATTGAAGGTGGTTTTGGTTTTATTGGTGAAGAATGGCTTTCTAAGTTAAAGGTAAAGTTAAGTTTTTATATAGTTAAAGTTGTGTTTAGAATTAATTTAGTGCTTTTAGATAGGTTTGTTTATTTGATTATGTTGTTATTAATAAGGTAAGTAAAAGAATAAATTAATATCTTTTATAGGTTATAAGTAAGTATTAAATTTTTAATAGATAAAGTTGTATGGGGTTAGATTAGTGTTTAGGGTTTTTGTTAGTGCTGATAATAGATTAAGGTTATGCTTTTTTATTAATGGTGTTAATTAGGTAATAAAGTTTAATATTAAATAAAATTAATTTTAAGGGAAGGTCAGATTGAGAGTTACTTTATTTGTTGTTTTTCTTATTTTTATGGATAAAGGGGAACCAATTATCATTTAATTCTAGGCTTTTGTCTTTGTTTAGGTTGCTTGGGTGTTTGCGGATTTGAATTGCTTCCCTAATTCGTCGTTTAAACATGTGTTCTTCTTTGGCTAAAATTTTGGTGTCTTTTAGGCGAACATGGTGTTTTTTTTTAAAGGAGTGTTCTGCCAATGCGGAGGTGTGAATGCGTTCATTCTTTATGTCAACTCCATGTTCTTTAATCCTAATCTAGAAGGAGCGACCAATTTCAACGATGTAGTATTCACTGTAGGAGCATTCTATTTTGTAAATTCGTTTGTCTTTGTGAGGGTCAAGTTTGTCTTTAACATATCTCATACTTTGCTCGATGGTTTCATGTGGTTCGAAGGAGGTCTTGATCTCTTTTTTTCTAAGGACTTTCACAATCTTATCGGTTACTCCTTGGATGTAAGGTAAGTAGGCATTTATATTGGGGTTCTGGTTTTCTAGGGAGTTAGGGTTTTTTCTAGTTTTTTCTAGGGATTTATTTATTGCATTCATAATGTCTTTAGGTTCATAACCTATGTTTTTACAAACATTTGAGAGGTGATCTTTTTCTTGTTCTAGGGTTGTTTCATCGGAAATTCTTATGGCTCTTGTGGCTAAATGTTTTAGGACACCTAGTTTTTGGTTGGGGTGGTGATGGGATTTTGCGTGGATATAGTTTTTTGTGTGGGTATTTTTTCTATAGACCCCATATCCTAAATTCCCATCACTTTTTCGATTGATTAGAAAGTCTAGAAAGGCGATACTACCATTTTCTTCGATTTCCATAGTGAATTTTATTTCTTTTGAAATGTTGTTTAGGTTTTGAAAGAAATTTTGTAACTCATCTTTACCGTGGGGCCATAGTACATTATTGTCATCAAAAAATCTCTTCCACCTTGATGGTTTTAGGGGAAAAGAGTCTAGGGATTTATTTTCAAAGTTTTCCATCAAAATATTGGAAACAATGGGGGATAGTGGCGATCCCATTATTACGCCGCTAGTCTGTTCATAGAATTCTCCTTGGTAACTGAAGAACATGGAAGGAAGGCAGACTTCAACTAGTTTAGTTGTTTCTGGATCAATTACTTCTTTTATAATATGGATAGTTTCATCTAGGGGGATTTTTGTGAAAACGAGAGACTACATCAAAGCTTATGAGGGTGTCAGATGGTTTTAGTTTTTCATTTTTAATGATTTTAATAAAATCATTAGAGTATTTAATGAAAGAGTTGGTGTGACCTACTAAGGGGCTAAGAATTTTGGCTACGTGTTTAGCTAGTTCATAGGTTGGTGAGCCTATGGTGTTCACTATGGGTCTAAGAGGGATATCTTTTTTGTGAATTTTTTGGTGGATCGTATATTCTGGGGGTGATCTCGTTGTTGGGGGTTAAATTTTTTTTGGTTCTTTCATCAAGGTTGGACACGTTGATGGCTTTCTTTACTTGTCTTATAATCATCTTAATGGGGTTGTTGGGAAGTTTTTTGTAGCTTCCACTTTTGGATAGGTGTTCAATCATTTTCTTCTTGTAGTGATTGTGGTTCATAAGAACTGTAGCACCTCTTTTATATGCCTTGATGATAGCTAGGTTCTCGTTGTTCTTGAGGTTCTTTAAAGCTGCACGTTCTTCTTTTCTTATGGTTCTTTTTGGAGGTCTTTCCTTGTGTAGTATGTTTGAATAATCTTGTCTGATTATATATGTTTCCTCATCTGTAAGGTTCTGGATATTGTCTTCTACACAACAAATAATATTTTGAATTAGGATAGAGGTAGGGGAGATTGCGAAGTTAAGGCCTCTCTCTAAAACACTAATCTCAACATGTTCTTCATCCGTAAGGTTTTGGATGTTGTCTTCTACACAACAAATAATATTTTGAATTGGGATAGAGGTAGGAGAGATTGCGAAGTTAAGGCCTCTCTCTAAAACACTAATGATAACTAGGTTCTCGTTGTTCTTGAGGTTCTTTAAAGCTGCACGTTCTTCTTTTTTTTATGGTTCTTTTTGGAGGTCTTTCCTTGTGTAGTATGTTTGAATAATATTGTCTGATTATATATGTTTCCTCATTCGTAAGGTTCTGGATGTTGTCCTCTACACAACAAATAATATTTTTAATTGGGATAGAGGTAGGGGAGATTGCGAAGTTAAGGCCTCTCTCTAGAACACTAATCTCAGCTTCATCCAGTATGTGTGAGGAGAGGTTTACGATCTTCTTTGTGATGTTGTATTCTTTATCAGTTTTGTTTCCATGCAAACGTTCTAGTTTCGAATTCTTTCTGGTGCGAGCCTATTTTTATTCTTTATCATCTTTGATGGCGACTAAGGAGTCAGTCTTCTTTGGGCTGGTGTATTCTTTATTAGTTTTGTTGCCATGCAAACGTTCTAGTTTTGAATTCCGTCTGGTGTGGGCCTATTCGTATTCTTTATCAGCTTTGATGGCGAAGGAGTCAATTGTTCTCCACAGTTCAGGTTTGATGGAGTGCGCCAGTTTTAGATGTAAATTTAGTGCGTTTTTGGATAGGTTATCAAGGTAAAATATGTTCTTTTTTATTTGTTTCTAACTATGGATAAACCCATTCTGAATAAATCTACGTTGTTCCATTTGTTATTAGCTTTGTGTTCAATTTGCGCGAACCTCGGCAGAATGCTTTCGTTTCTACAACTCTTCAGAAAGAAAGCCGTAGACTCCTTTCCCCTGAAACCATTAAGGTGGAAGAGATTTGTTGATGACACTAATGTACTATGGCCTAATGTACTATGGCCCCATAGGAAAGATGAATTACAAAATTTCTTTAACACTTAAACAACATTTAGGAAGAAATAAAATTCACTATGGAACTTGAAGAAAACGGTAGTATCTTCTTTCTAGACGTTCTAATCAATCGAAAAAGCGATGGGAATTTAGGACATGTGGTCTATAGAAAAAATACCCACACATAAAACTATCTCCATGCAAAATCCCATCACCACCCCAACCAGAAACTAGGTGTCCTAAAAACTTTAGCTATAAGAGTCATAATAATTTCCGATGAAACACACCTAGAAAAAGAAAATGATCACTTCTCAAATGTCTTTAAAAACATAGGTTATAAACATAAACACATTACGAATGCAATAAATAAAGCCCTAGAAAAAACTAGCAAATACCCTAACTCCCTAGAAAACCAGTACCCCAATAGAAATGCATACTTACCTTACATCCAAGGAGTAACCGATAAAATTGTGAAAGTCCTTAGCAAAAAAAAGAGATCAGGACCTCCTTCAAACCACATGAAACCATCAAACAAAGTATGAGATCCTTTAAAGACAAACTTGACCCTCACAAAGGCAAATGAATTTACAAAATAGAATGCTCCTGAGACGAATGCTACATCGGTGAAACTGGTCGTTCCTTCCATATTAGGATTAATGAACATGGAGCTGACATAAATAATGAATGCATTTGCACCTCCGCATTGGCAGAACACTCCCTTAAAACAAAACACCATGTTCGCCTAGAAGACATCAAAATTTTAGCCAAAGAAGAACACCTCTTTAAACGAAAAATTAGAGAGGCAATTGAAATCCACAAACACCCAAGCAACCTAAACAGAGACAAAGGCCTAGAAGTAAATGATAATTGGTTCCCCTTGATCCATAAAAATAAGAAAAACAACAAATAAAATAACTCTCAATCTCACCTTCCCTTAAAATTAATTTTATTTAATATTAAACTTTATTACCTAATTAACACCATTAATAAAAAAGCATAACCTTAATCTATTATCAGCACTAACAAAAACTCTAAACACTAATCTAACCCCATACAACTTTATCTATTAAAAATTTAATACTTACTTATAACCTATAAAAGATATTAATTTATTCTTTTACTTACCTTATTAATACCAACATAATCAAATAAACAAACCTATCTAAAAGCACTAATAGATTAATAATAGATTAAGGTTTTTGTTCCTGCTAATAAAAATATCATAACCTTAATCTATTATTAGCAGGAACAAAAAACTTATTTTTATAAAGTAAATGATAATTGGTTCCCCTTTCAAATTAATTTTATTTAATATTAAACTTTATTACCTAATTAACACCATTAATAAAAATATCATAACCTTAATCTATTATTAGCAGGAACAAAAACCTTAAACACTAATATAACCCCATACAATTTTATCTATTAAAAACTTAATACTTACTTATAACCTATAAAAGATATTAATTTATTCTTTTACTTACCTTATTAATAACAACATAATCAAATAAACAAACCCACCTAAAAACACTAAATTAATTCTAAACAACTTTAACTAAAAACAATTTTTTTTAAGGCAATTAATTAATTCATTACATTTTTTTTCTTAATATCTAATAAATCAAAATTGATATCATTGAAAAATAACAATATAATAAACAATTTATAACTAAAAATATTATATAATTAATTAATTATAATATTTTTAATAACAATATAACTAAATAAAGATATATATATATAAATAATATTAATAATTAAACATATTAACCTCACATAAAAATAAATTAATTTTTAAAAAATGAAATAACTTAAATAAATAAAAAACAAACAAACACTAATAATTTGTCACTGTATCCGAAGTTTTGGATTCTAACATAAAACATTTATGTTCAAATCTCTTGCATCATATATTTAAGAGATAAGACTCCCCAAATGTGGTAAAGTGGTTTTGAATATAGAAGCGGATAAAGGGGAATAGGTTTTATTAAAAATAAAATCAATATAAAATAATATATTTTGGATTTTTAAGAGGTTAAATTGTAATGGAGGTTTTATCTTTTAGTTTTTAGTTTTGTTGATGAAATTAAGGTAATGGTTTTGAATAAGAACAATTTAAAGGGAAATAGATTTTATTAAAAATAAAATTAATATAAAAAAATTTAGATTTCTTAGAGGTAAAATTGTAATGAAAGTTTTATTTATGAATGAAATTAAAATAAATTATTTAAATAAAATAATGATTAAAATATAATATTAATTTTCTTTTAAATAAACTATAATTAACAAAATAGTTAGTATGTAAGATCTAATAAAATGAAAATTATTTTACAAAGTACTTGTCAACTATTTTTAAGGTCATAATCAAGTGATTTTATTGGTAAAGTTTAAGGAGGTATACATACCCTACCACCATACTCTACTTTTTAGAAAAAAACACATGTTCTTAACCATTAGGCCCACTTAACCATTAGGCCCACTCAGGCTGTATACATGTCTTACATTATTAAATCTTACATGTCATCCATTATTAGATCTTGAAATTATATTAATAAAAGTGAAAATAATATTTATATTATACACTTTTTCTATTTTTAACCAAAGTAAAATAAGTAAAAAATATTAAAACACGCCACTCACAGTATATGCTGAACTACGATGTTGGGTGAATATTTGGGCAAAACAAACAAAAAGATTTTGGATTAAGTAGAGCGAATATAAAAAGAAAAGCCGCTCAAAAATTTATTTCACTGTCATGCAATCATTACACAACCTGCAGGGTCTAGTAGTATGAGCTGTATGACGATGACAATGTGAAATTGATTGGAGAACATTGGAGAATGTTCATTTCTACTCAGAGAATGAGCTGTACTTTTTAGGGAAAAACACATATTCTTAATTATTAGACCCACTCAGACTATATACATATCATACATTATTAGATCTTACATGTCATCCATTATTAGATCTTGAAATTATATTAATAAAAGTGAAAATAATATTTATATTTTACACTTTTTTTTATTTTTAATCAAAGTAAATTAAGTAAAAAATATTAAAACACGCCACTCACAGAATATGCTGAACTACGATGCTAGGTGAATATTTGGGGAAAAAAAACAAAAAGATTTTGGATTAAGTAGAGTGAATATAGAAACAAAAACCGCTAAAAAAATTTATTTTACTGTCATGCAATCATTACACAACCTATGGGGTCTAGTCGTATGAGTTGTACGAGGATGGTAATGTGAAATTGATTGGAGAACGTTTATTTCTACTTGGAGAATGAGTTGTATTTCTTAGAAAAAAACACATGTTTATTGGAGAACGTTCATTTTTACTCGGAGAATGAGCTGTATTTTTTAGGAAAAAACACATGTTCTTAACCATTAGACCCACTCAAGTTGTATACATGTCGTACATTGTTAGATCTTACATGTCATCCATTATTACATCTTGAAATTATATTAATAAAAATGAAAGTAATATTTATATTATACACTTTTTCTATTTTTAACCAAAGTAAATTAAGTAAAAAATATTAAAACACACCACTCACATAATATGATGAACTACGATGCTAGGTGAATATTTGGGAAAAAAAAAAAAGATTTTGAATTAAGTAGAGCGAATATAGAGAGAAAAGCCGCTAAAAAATTTATTTTACTGTCATGCAATCATTACACAACCTACAGGGTCTAGTCGTATGAGATGTACGACGATGGCAATGTGAAATTGATTGGAGAACGTTCATTCCTACTCGAAGAATGAGCTGTACTACGCCGAGGAAAATTGTCGTCGACAGGCCTGGAATTTGACATCCCGCAGGACGTTTTTTCAGTTTTTAGACGTATTTGACACTTGCTAATAAAATTTACACATCATCACTGACTGGCATGAGAATTATCTACCTGTTAGTTTGACGTGTGACCGCCTTCAATCCCCGTCAAAAACTCTAGTAGGTATACGAGCTAGGTAGTAGGGCTAGCCTGCTAGGTAGTAGGGGTCACGAGTTGTGTAGGGTACGCATTGATAGCTTACACATGAAAGGGGTTCAAAATTGGGGACCTTGTGCTCAACCTGCCATTTAAACGGAAACCATAACCAGTACAAGAAGCCATTTAAACCTTCCATGCTCTGAATCGGAGATGGAATGTTTCCCATGAGCCAAGAGTTAATGTTGAGAGTTGGAGTATTAAATCCATGCATTGGAGACTGGATCGGAGGAGACATGGCTTCGTAAGAGGATAGCCTCCTTAATGACCAAGATGAGTTGCTAACACCCCATCCGGGGAGTCGCCGCGCAGTGACCATATAGACATTTTAGACGTGGTTTGTGACTTGATCTTCTTTATTTATTTACCAGAACCTTCCTTCTTTTTAGGCTAACCCTTGATGTACGGACCACGGTGTTACTGAGCTCCAGTTTGGGAAATAAAGCGTCGACAAATCTTGGGTGTAGTGCCCGTGGCGGTGTGGACAGTCTCAATGTCTATTCACCTGCTCGGGAGTGAAGAAGTAGGGGGTGCTTCGTCTCATACCCTAGCGCAGGAGCAGCTTTCCCTGGAGCGAGGAGGCTACTCTGGAGAACTAGGGGAGTCGTCGAGAAGGAGATGAAGGGCGCGGTCACATGAGATCGATCTTTTGATGGAGGCAAAAAATGACTGGAACAAAGGCGTCTGGCCGGAGCCCTTTCTCGAAGCGTTGGTGCAAGCGGTAGCGGTAGAGGCCAAGAAAAGGGGCGGGGCACTCGGTGTTGGACCTGCAGTTGTAAACTTATTTCAGGTGAGGTATCGTTTGAACTATGAAATAGACTGAAGTCTTAGTCTTGATGAGTAAGTATTAATGTAGAAAAAAATCCCAGAATAGGAATATTCCACTCTGGTAATAGCTTTTTGATAGACACGTTATACTTTTGTTGCAAAAAATGAATATATGAGTTCTAGCCTTGAATTCATTAGGATGATTGTGTATTTGAATGCATAGAGGTGTCGAATGGCGATTTGGTTGCAGAACGACAATGAGTAAAGGAGCAATATTTAAGTGATCAATATTTAATTATGGTTGCAGATCATGTTTTTGCTAAAAATTATATAGGAAGAAGGATGTCAAATCAGTAACTTGTTTCTTACACTTCACTGGAGTTTACTGGTAGAATTTGAACATTTAGGGGTTTTCAACTCAGTGTTTATATGCTTTTGTGGTTTTCTTATAATGGAATTTGCTTTGGGTTATATGTAATATGCATTTGTGTGCAGATACTAGGATTGATAGCGTAGTAACCCGATATCGATATATCATATCTTACTGATGTCAAGATACCAGGTCTTGGGTCTTAATTTATATTAAAATAATAGTAGCTCACCATATGTTTAGTAGGAATATTCCACTTGAGTTTTAATTAGGATCCTTGTGTAGGTGGCCTTAAATGTCTAAGATGGAATCTGGATAAGTATATTATTCATAAGCGCATTTGTTCAGAGAACAGATCCGTTCGTTCCTGGCTCGTCACTAGAATTTTCGAAAATTTTTGAACTTGTCACATTTGCCTGTTCCAAGAAAACAGAACAAAAAACAGAACAATCAGATGCCGCCATTAAGAGTCAGTCAATGGTCCAGAACAATCGGTTAACGACAAGTCGAATGATCGAATCTCTCGATCCATGCTAGTATCAAATGATATGTATGGGTTTATTATATTACGTGCAGATGTTCTTCCTGTCATATCGCATATATCTAGACTATTTAATTTTCAAAGCTACGCTTTTGCTGCCCTTGCAGACTGTCAGGACAATGGATACCACAGTTTGCTGCCTAATGTTGGGTTATTAATTTACTTTCCAGGTGTGCTGCAACTGGCGGTCAGTTTCTCATTCTGAAATGCTATGGGAAACCCTAATGCATTTAGTGTGGAATCCAAATGATAGGCAGAGGAGTGAATCGAGGGCCCCTAGGTTAATAACTATAATTCATGGCTTGAGCCTTCAAGGAACTAGGCAGGGGCACAACAGTGAGGTTGATGACACCTAGACAATGTTAGTTGAGGGAGTAAATGGACACCCAGATTACAAATTCCAATGCTCCAGCCCGAGTCTTCTGAAATTTACACAATATACAAAATATTTTGACATTTATGATTTTGGGTAAAACGTGAAGTGACAGGCATGAAAATAATTTAACCGTCATCAATTTTTGTCTTGACAGGCTGGGTAAATTTGAAATTCCAGACCTGGTCGTCGGCATAAATTGTGATGACGGAAGTTCTCATGAAAATACATGAAACTTGAAAGTGATTGTCATTCTCAGGCCCTCTTTTCGAAGATAGTTTATTTATTAAATTTGATTTTGATTTTTAATTGGTTAAGATTTTTTTTTTCTACATTAAAAGTAGATGAATGGTCCTACCATCCAACCTTTCACAAAAATTAATGTCTACCTTTAAGATCACCTAAGAATTATTAGGTTGAAGGTGTTCTTTTAAGGGCAGGTTTCTCCAGAGCCTTCGTCGTCTGTCCAGTACCAATAGGAACATGCCAAGTATGTCTCCCTTCATCTGCATCTTGTCATTTTCCTAGATTTATTATGGGTTAAATGCACCCCCGACTGATCTCTCTCCTCGACCGCTCCCGTCCCTTCACTTCATTGCAGCAAAGGTATTTCGTTTGGATTTGCTTCTTGTTGTTGCAGGCATCCATTATCTCTACTATTTATTGCTTCATTAGATCACTCCTATTGCCCGTCATCTGTTGATCATCGTTTTGGCTCTCGAGTTTGTTTTCTTGAGAGACAGGTGTTGTCAAGGTTATCTGATTATTAATGGCCAGCATGGATGAAGAATTGCGGGATCTAGTCTGAACAGGAAAATACAAGAAGCTTTAGCTATGCAAAAAAAATTGTAATCTGATGAGTTAATTGTTTAATTTCAATTCTAATGACATGGATCGTCCCGAATCATGGCTAGAGTGTAGTTTTTAAATTATTTTCAAATTTGCTAATATCGCAATTGCAATTTCAGCTACGAAAGAGTCTTGCAACTTATTACAGCAAGGCAGGGGCGGTTGTAGGCCTCACCTCAATTGTTCTTCACTGCAGCAAAGTAGATGTGTGTTGGCCTAGGTTACTCATGGTGGGCGCTTATTTCTTATGTTAGCGAACAATGCCCTTTCCCTATGTCCCTAGAAGCTAGGTCTATTGCACCTTGGGAATTATGTAACAACCCTAGTTGAATATATGCTTAGGGAGTATTAAGTAAAATTAGTTAGATAATTAATTGTCTTAATATGGTTTTAATTAAACAATGATTAACATTAATAATATTAATTAAATATTTATTTATTAATTACTTGTTTATAACTTTTGATTAATTAATTAATTACATATCACATTCAATAACATAGGTAATAAATTTAAGGGCTTAATAATTTTAAATTGTTTAATTAAATGCTTTACGTATGCTGGAGGGGATAAGACATTAAAGAAGGGGATAAGACATTAAAGGAGGGCATTCTTTTGGGAGGCAGGAAGCATTTTGAGGAGAGGATATATTTCTGTGGAGATCTCTGGGGTGAGGAGTTTGGTTTTGGGTTTTTTTGGTGAATCAGAAGCAGGGGCACCGGTTTGCTGGGGGTTCTGGGCACGGGGGTCAGGATATCCTTACGGTATCCTGGAGCTAGAGAGCCGGATAGGCTGCTCCTAGCTAGCAGGGAGGAAAAATCGGTTTTGGGAAGTGTTTGACACAGTTTCAACTTCAGCAAGGGACAACCAAATCAACGGGGGAATTAGCATCAAGAAGAAGTAATTTATTTTATTCTGTTAAGTAATTCTTATTCTGTTATGAAATTGTTGTTCTTTAATTAATTTAACATGCTTATATGCTGAATGAAAGAAATTATTGAGTCTTTTTGTGTAAAAGTAACCTTATCGGTTTCAATTTATGGATTTTAATAGACTGAAATTAACTTGGTCCCTACACATGGTATCAAAGCCTCAGTTTGAAGCACTGGAGCCTTAAGGGCCTACCTACAACTGAAATTTCTTTCTTTAGAACCAACCCTTGTTCACCTCGGAACCTGTAAAAAAAAACAAAAAACTGTAAGAAACCTCATAAAAGA
>ML783207.1:176771-203627 GCA_009831015.1 Picea engelmannii | reverse complement strand
TAAAAACAATGAAAATGAAAACAAATTATACCCAATGAAAGTAGATTCAATTTTAAAAATGTTGGTATCAATTCTAAAACTAAATTCTGAGTATTTGTAGGAGTCCGCTACCTCCAAAGATGAAGTAAGATGGAGAGAATTTGCAGTTTCCTGCAAACAGTCCCATTTTCAAGTTTTCGGCCGAAATATTCTTTCAGACGAAACTTAGTTTTTAACGGAATCTGTTAAAAATAAACGTTTCGGACGAAAAGTATTTCGACCGAAATATTCTTACCAGGGGAAAATAATTCATCCAAAAAACATTGTACACGAATTTTGAGGGCTACATTAAATTTGACGTGAAAATTTTCGGCCGAAAAAGATTTCGGCCGAAAGTAACATTTGTTCGGCCGAAAAATTGCCACTAGAAATTTTGGAGACCCGATTGTCACGAAAGTGTTACCCAGATTCATGATTTTACCCTGAATACACCTCTAATGAATTTGAAAAGTACTTACAAAATAATGGTATTAAACATCAGACCACTGTCCCTTATACTCCACAGCAGAATGGTGTAGCAGAGCGCATGAACAAAACTTTGCTTAATATGGTAAGGTCAATGATGTTTTTTCAGAATGTCAGGTTGATGTTTTGAGGAGAAGCAGTACTTTGTGCCATTTATATTCGCAATTTATGTCCTTCTACTGCCATCAATAATAAGTCCCCTTATGAATTGTGGTATAATCGTCTTCCTGTTGTTCAACATTTCAGAGTTTTTGGTTCTCCATGTTATGCTTTAATTCCTAAACAACAACGTGACAAATTGGGTGCAAGAAGTCACAAATGTCTTTTATTGGGGTATTCTAATACCTCCGGAGCTTATCGATTGTATGATGAGGAAAACAAGAAATTTGTTGTTTCAAGAGATGTTGTTTTTCTCGAATTTGCTAAAGATGCTTCTACTATTGATAGGAAACTCAATCATTTGGATATATTCTCTTCCAAGAAGTTTTATTATGAATGGGATAATGATCTCCCACATCCTTAAGGGGGGATTCATATTCTAGACCAGTCTGTGGATTTTCCTTCAACAACACCAGAGAATGAGACCACATCAAAGAATGAAGAAAAAATAGTTGATAGCAATATTTTTGGTGATAATAATGTTTCTATAGAAGAACAATTGGTTGATAATAATGTTCCTACTGAGGAAAAATTAGAGGATAATAATGGTCGTTAAGAACCTATTTCAAAGATTCTTGAAACTGAGCAAACATTGCAACAATCAGCACGAAGATCAACATGTACCAAGACAATGCCAAAAAGGTATGATGAATTTGAGTTAAATTTTTCTGTTGTTAATGAACCTACTACTTTTGAAGAATACACTAGTTGTAATGAATGGAAAGATGCAATGCAAAAATAGTATGATGCTCTTATTAAAAATGGCACTTGGAGGTTGGTGGATCCTACTATTGGCATCAAACCAATTGGTAGTAAGTGGGTTTATAAAACTAAATATAAAGCTGATGGTTCTCTTGATAAGCACAAATAAAGACTTGTAGCAAAGGGGTATGCACAAAAAGAAGGTATTGATTATACAAAAACATTTGCTCTTATAGCGAAATGGGGCACTATTAGAACTTTATTTTCTCTTTTAGCTCAAAAAGGATGGAAAATACATCACATGGATGTAAAAACTGCTTTCTGAAATGGAGATTTAAAAGAAGACGTCTATATGTTGCAGCTAAAGGGTTTTTCTGTTAAAGGAAAATAGCATAAAGTATGCAAATTGGTAAAATCATTGTATGGTTTAAAACAAGCACCTCATGTTTGGTATGAAATGTTAACTGAACATCTTCTCAAGTTGAATTATAAGCATTTCAATCTAGATGATGCCACTTTATTTGTTAAGAAAGTTGGAAGATCAGTTGTATATCTAGTTGTCTATGTAGATGATTTTCTTATCACGGGAAATAATGATGATTATATTACATATATTAAAAAGGAGTTGCAAAAGGTTTTTGATATGACAGATTTTGGATTACTACATTATTATCTAGGGATCGAAGTAGATAAAAAACCGAAGCACATTTTTATTTCTCAAAAGAAATATATTGGAGAACTATTGAGCAAATTTGAGATGAAGGATTGTAATCATATTTCTACTCCAATGGAGCATAATATAAAGCTTACTTCAAATGAAGGTAGTGCATTTGAAGATCCAACAAATTACAGACAACTTGTTGGAAGTTTAATTTATCTTACTACTACTCGTCCTGACATAACTTTTGTTGTAGGAATACTTTCCAGGTTTATGCATCAACCCTGTGAAGGTCATTGGATAGCAGCAAAACAAGTGCTGAAATATTTGAAATGCACTCAATAATATGGCATCAAATATTCTAAAGTTTCAAACTTCCATCTCATTGGTTATTCAGATTCTGACTTTGACGGAGATAAAGAGCATGGGGTGTCTACTTCAAGTTATTTGATGAATCTTGTATCAACAGCTATCACCTGGAGATCACAAAAGCAATCTGTTCCTGCTGACTCTATAACTGAAGCTGAATACGTTACAGCATCTCAAGCCACAAAAGAAATCGAGCTTCGGAAAATTCTTGAAGATTTGCAGGAGAAACAAATATCTTCAACGCCTCTCTTTGTTGACAATACTTCTGCAATACAATTGGCAAAAAATTCTAAATTCCATGATCGAACCAAAACATATCAACACCAAATATCATTTGATTTGACATCATGTTGATGCCAAAACCATTCATCTCAATCATTGTTCCAGTTCAAAGCAAATTGCGGACATATTTACTAAAGCTTTGGGTCGAGAGAAATTTGAAAATTTTCGAATGATGCTTGGGATGAAAAAATCCCCTTCGGATTAAGGGGGGAATTTTAACTAATCCAGAGGTTATTTCGTTCAACTCCCTAACTATCCGTGTAACTGTAACAGTCTGCAACTGTCCTGCAACTATCTACAACTGTCCGCCTATACTATATGTATTCGCTTTTCATTAATAAAAACATATCTCTGTTCTTGGTGTTAAATGTGGAGTTTTGTTTTTTGTCCTATGTACAATATGCATCCCAATAAATCACAAATCTCACTTATCTCCCCCTTAGATTAGTGAAGTGAGCACATGCTATTGCAATGCATTAACAATCGATTGATTGTATGAGTGTGAATGTGAAAGTGGAATCATCAGTAGGTATGTGTGTTTGTGGAGAGAGGGTTGTAATTACCTTGTAGTTTGTAATCCTATACAAATTTTGGTTTGTGATGTGGATTATCATGTTGTGTGGAACGTAGATGTATTGCTTGTAACAATGATGGTATCCACTTCACAAGGAAATAGGATGAGTGGTGAGAATCATGAATATTCCTTTCCCTCCATTTAATACTAATGTCTAAAAGCAATTCTAATTCCAAAGAGGCTCTTCTGTCATGATAATGTTGATTGGATTTGTGATGTATGATATGTATAGTGCGCTTGCTCATTTGCTATAACGTGTCATGCATGACTTGCGCGTCGTCTTAAGATTAACAACTCCAATCCTACTACAATTGGTGTATTCTCAAAAGAGTGATGCCAAATGCAAGAAACTACATTCTACATCTCAACGATGGCACCGAGTTTTCTTGTACTTGAGAGAGTTATAGAATCCATAGAGTCAATGGAAAGTTACAAGTGATTATCTAGAGCTTTCCTCTTTTTCTTTTAAGTAAATAGTCTATTTTGATGTACTTTTTATACTATACTTTTAATTGTATACTTATTATTATGACACCAGGGATGCAATTTGATAAGCAAATTGTGCATATCAGTTAACTTTCTTCTTGGAAATCATCAAAACTAGCTAGTCAAATTTGATTTTGCAATTCTTGATGGAAAATATCACTCCTTATGTTTGTGAGTGTCTTAGAGTATCCATGTAATGTATTTTTGAATGTATCGAACTGGTACTCAATGTATTTGTGAGTGTTTAAGATTATTTGTGATTGTATGTAAATACTATTCTATTGAATCAATGATAGTAGAAAGTAAATAAAGGAAGTCCAAAACTTGCCTTCTTATTTTCATAAAAGTAGTACACCTTTCATTTATGTTTTTCATTTCATTTACTGTTATCTTTGAAAAACCCAACATTCAATATGGTATAACGTATTGAATTGACATTGTACTAAGAAGATATTTAATATCGATTTTCAACTCTAACTTACAATATTTAATATCAATTTTCAATTCTCACCTACAATATAATTTTGCAAGAATAAGATATTACAATATTTTTCATCAATAAGATATTGAAATAATGAGAGTAGTGTGTTATTATGTCATGTAGAAGATTTGTGTTTTAAAATTTATTCTTTTTCACTAGAAATTTTTAATAATAAATATTATTAGGTACTCCAGTTGAAACACAATTTTAATTATATTAAGATGTTTTTATATAATTACAACACACTATCATTATGAGTTCATTGCTTTTATTAGTTAACTCTATTTTTTTCAGCAACATGTTTTCCACTTGCCATTCACACCTATGCACTAGCTACTTACAATTATGCCCAACTAAGCTTGACATATGGTTGGGTGTCATAGTTCTTATTTACTCTACCATATCCTACAAATGATGCAATATTTTTCATTATTGACATGTTGAACTAGGGGTTCTTTGGATGTTTAATCACAAGAAACCCTAAGCCTTCATCATTGAACCATGTCAATCAAGATTGTTTTTTGGGAAATGTAAATTCTAACCTTGTACAATATCTACTGCAAACAGATATTCAGAAAAGAACGGAAAAAATACAATGGAAAATACAAACATTACACACATATTTTTCCCCTGGAAACCCAAACCGGGAAAACCAACACATTCTATATTCATTCATTGTGATACATTGTTTACAATACAATATACATATAGGAGCCAGTGGCATCCAAAACCCTAACCCAATTACCTGTATTAGTCCAAAACCCTAATTCCTTAACCAGAAATAGAAAACCATCGACAAAAACCATGTGCCGAAAAACCACCTAAATACATGACACGTTTCTCAAGGTAGGTGTCACGTTTCCCGAGGCATAAAAATTCTCCTACTTGTTGTTTTCTTTGCATACAGGGGGTTACATGGTTACACAGTCAATAATCCAGGGCAACAATGCCCATGGATCCTCTACACCAAGAGAACTTTTCAGTGCTCACATATTTTGTTAATGAGTCTGCAACATTTTTCAAAGTGTCCACCTTCATCAGTGATACTTTCTTTTCTTCAATCATGTCTCTCACAAAGTGATATTGAACATCAATGTGCTTTGTCTTTGAATGATAATCAGGGTTCTTCGCTAGAAAAATTGCACTCTAACTGTCACACTCTATCCTTATAGCTTGTTGTACCAATCCAATACCTGAACACAATCTTTGTAACCATACTTCTTCCTTACTTGCATGAGTGGCTGCCATGTATTCAACTTCTATAGTTGAAAGTGTCACTACAACCTATCTTTTGCTCATCAAACTTATTGCTCCTCCAAATAGGTTAAAAACATACCCGCTTGTAGATCTCCTACGATCCAGATCTCCAGCCCAGTCTGCATCCACAAAGCCATGTATATCCACCACTATGTCCAATTCCGATCTTCCTTCGTAGCACAATCCATAGCTAGTAGTGCCACGCAAATACCTAAAAACCTTTTTTACTGCTGTCCACTGTTCCTTCCCAGGTTTTGACATATACCTACTCAAAACTCCCACTACATGTGCAATGTCCGGTCTAGTATAGACCATTGCATACATCAAACTGCCAACTACACTCGCATATGGAACATGAGACATGTCCTCCTCTTCTTCATGTATCTTGGGACACTAATCCGCAGATAACTTTACACCAAAAGGAATAGGAACCTTGACCAGTTTACATTCCTGCATATTAAACCTTTGCAATATTGTCTCGACATATTTTCTTTGATTTAACCAAAGTTTCCTCCTTTTTAGATCTCTTTTAATTTCCATGCCCACAATGAAATTTGAAGCACCAAGATCCTTCATGTCGAATTTAGAGGACAAATGAGTTTTCACATCCTGGATAATCTCCTTGTTGTTTCCTATAAGCAACATGTAATCCACATACAAGACCAAATAAATCAAATGATCACCAATTTATTTAAAATACACACAGTGATCCTCTTTGCTTCTTGTAAAGCCAAGTCCCAGCATATAAGTATCAAATTTTTGATACCACATCCTTGGTGATTGTTTTAAACCATACAAGGAATTTTTCATCTTGCATACCAACTCCTTCTTTCCTTTCACAACATAACCTTGTGGTTGCTTCATATAGGTTTCTTCTTCCAAATCCCCATGCAGGAATGTTGTCTTCACATCCATCTGTTCTATTTCAAAATCAAATGCAGCAGCAACAAATAACATAAATCTTATAGAGGTTAACTTGGCAACAGGAGAAAAAATCTCACCAAAATCAATTTCGTCAACCTGAGAATAACCCTTTGCTACTAACCAAGATTTGTATTTCTCCACTTTTCCTTCTGCATTCAAATTCTTTTTAAATACCCATTTGCTTCCAATGGGATTTCTTCTAGTTGCCAAATCCACTAGATCCCAAGCCTCATTCTTATCCAAAGATGCCATTTCTTCTTCCATGTCCCTTTTCCAAAGATTTCCATCCTCTGAATCCACTGCCTCCCTGACAGTTCTAGGATCATCATCAGTAATAGAGAAAGAAAAACTTGAATGGAAATTAGATGGACTATACCTTTCTGGTAGCCTTCTTTCTCGAACCGATCTCCTCAATACTGGAGTATGAGGATCTTCTTCTTTTGATTCATGTTCTTCTGTAGAGTCTGATTCATCATCCTTTAAATCAAACTCTATATTCTATGGTTCTTCCTTACTTGGTAGGAATTCATGTTTAACAACATCCTTCATTTCTCTAAATACCACATCTCGATTATACACTACCTTCTTAGTTTCTGGGTTCCAAAGATTATAACCTTTGAGACCATCTTTATATTGAATAAAGATACATTTTTCAGCCTTCTTATCCAGCTTACTCCTATTTTCGTTTGGAACATGAACATATGCATCGCATCCAAATACCTTAAGATGTGTGAGAGAAGGTTCCTTGATGCAGACCTCCGACCCTCGGGCCAAGATCCGTTCAGGATCATTCTAAATATTCCCCTGAGTCTGATTGACTCTTTGATTTCCCCATAGGGAATACTTCACACACACAAACAGGTGTATTCCAGAGGTCCTTCTAAGTTATGCCTATGCGATCAAACACCGACATTAACTCCACAATCAACCAAATTATGTGATCGGGACTTTTTCCTTTTTGGGATTTCGGATTTCACAATTTCATGAATCCTGTTGTCGAGCCCCTTGTCTCTTCAACCTCCGAAACTCGAAACATCAATGAGGGTTGACTCCTTCAATGCGTTGAACACACGCCTCTTGTTGCCACTTATTTTGTCTTTTCAGGACTTGAGTGAACGACCAACACTCGTTCCTCTTCCCTTATGATTTCCCAATTTCCTAAATTCCCCCTTTGGCAAGATCGATGGTCTTTCGGGATTTTCCCCAAAGCTTGACCACTCCTATGACTTTCGTCGCACGTATCCTTCGAAAAATGCTTGGGACCCTACTTTTCATCTTTTCACTCTTTGCAATTTTGGGAGTTGCACTGACATGCAACTCTGCCTCTTGACTCCAGGAACCCCAAAACCCGAAGTGCCGAAATCCCAAAATTCCACACCAAAGTCCTGTCGTGTTTCGCGACTTCGGGATCTTCACTCCACTGTGTCCCAGCTCCTTGTCATCAGGATTCCCGGTATGCCAAACCCCGAAATACCAAAATGCTGAGATTCCACTTCAAAGGGGATCAACGACTGTGAGCCTCCCCTGATCCGACGACTGGCACGATTTCGCGTACCGGGAGTTTGCGATGCAGTGACTCCAAAATCACTTGCCACTCCAAACTTCGAAACCCGAAATAGAAGATTTCAAGTGCAATATCAACGGCTCCTGACACTTTTCATCCAATGGTCATTACTCCTCTTGATCTTTCTGAATGCTGAAAGGCACTCAGCCTTAACCTTTTCACAAATCTGTGGGATCCAATGGTCCACGTGATTTTGCAATTTCTCCACAGAGAATTTTGACCATCTGATTCACTCCTCAAGAATCTCTGGCTAAACTGACTGGGCGTCCTTCTACTGAACTTAACTTCTATGCGATGATTTCACTTCCCGTCTTCCTTTGAACACTTCAAAGGTGCTAACCCTCCTCAGCTTTCACTTGCAAACTCAAACTCAAGCCTCCAAGAGAGATCTTGCTTGCACTCTTTGCATCAATATTTCAAATAACCTTTGGTTATTTGAGTCCTCGACTCTGTGCACTCTTTACAACAACAGTCCTTCCCCCTTCACCTTAGTTGATAACTTCTAAGGTTTCAACTATCCTGCGCATGCCTTACACGACTCTATGCTTCACCTGGACTTCTACTTGTATGAGAACAACGGTATGTCTCCTGAGCTTTCTGAGATAAAACTCAGATTCTTGTCAATGCACACCTTGCAAACATTTCACTACACTCCTTGCAGGAACTCTCAGGATGAGAAACAATTGAAACTAATTCTTCTCCTCGCTCAGTCTTCATACATTCAACATGAAATCACACATTCAACCCAACATTGAAACAAATGCATAAACAGAGAGAATAAAACAACTATAAGCATACCATTCAGCTAATGTAAATAGTAAGCATCATAACACCATGAAAATTGAGTCAAAGCTTTGTATATTAACTCAAGTGCTCCTTTACATGGGTTCTTCTCTACAACTCTATGCTGCAGCTCAACAACTTATGAAAAATCTTCTTCTTTTGTTCTAATCATACAATAATACAAGGGTGAGGGTGTCTATATCCATTTTCCCTCCTACGCTTCTAAAACTGTCTAATCTCTTAATTCAAATCTACCTACTTTCATTAAATAGAATTAATGTCTATTACATTTGAAAGATGAGAGCAAATCGCTCAAGATCTGTTTACAACATGCAAGTACGCTTCCTTTAACTACTACATTAATATCTGCTCATTAATTTTTCAAAAACATTTCAAAATGTGTGCTGCGCTTTTCCGGCTGTCTTCCGCCTTTATGCTTGCTTGGCTGGCTGCTTACGATGCTCCTGCATCATACTCCTTCTCTTGAGAATTTTCATGAACTCCTGTTCATGCTCTCTTGCGTGGTCTGTCCATGCTTATGAATTTCTTCTTCATCTTCCCAACTAGCATCTTCAACTACATGTCCCTTCCATTTGACAAAGTATTCAAAATACTCTTTTCTCCTGGTCTTTTTGCTAATCCTCTTGTCAATTATGCTTTCCATCTGTGGCTTTTCAGCTACAGGCATTTGTTTTGTCCATTGAATTTCTTTATGTTCCTCCTCTACTCCTATTTTTTCATCTCTGTAAGGGTAAAAATTCGCAACATTGAATATCGGTGAGATTCTGATCCCATCGGGTAATTCAATCTCATATGCGTTTGCCTCAAATTTCCTTATGACCTTGCACGGTCCAATCTTTTTCATCTTCAGTTTATTATATGCTCCCCTTGGGAACCTTTCCTTCCTCAGATGCACAAGAATCAGATCACCAACTTCAAATTGAAGTTCTCTCATGTGTTGATCTGCTCTCCGCTTGTATTCTTGACTTGAACTCTGCAATCGCTCCTTGATTCGACTGTGAATCTCCTTCATTCCTTTTGCAAAGTCTTCTGCACTAGCACTCCTGAAGTCAGCTTGTTCTAAATCTTTCAATTCAGAAACTCCCCTTGGCTGCATTCCATATACAATCTGGAATGGACTCTGCCCTGTGCTTCTATTGAGAAAATCATTATAACCAAATTCCTCTTGTGGCAGAATGTGATCCCATTAACTATGGTGTTCAATCACTAAGCTCCTCAACAAATCTCCCAAACTCCTGTTCATGACTTCTGTCTACCCATCCGATTGAGGATGATATGTTGAGCTAAAAGACAAACTTGTCCCCAACTTTTTCCATAAGGTCCTCCAGAAATTCCCTACTAACTTGGTATCTTGATCAGACATGATACTCCTTGGCAAGCCGTGAAGTCTGACGACTTCCTTGAAAATCAGGTTCGCAATATGAGTTGCGTCGCTGGTTTTCTAGCATGGTATGACATGTCCCATCTTTGAAAATCTGTCAACTACCACAAAGATTGAATCATAGCCTTTCTGTGTTCTTGGCAGTCCCAATATAAAATCCATGCTCACTGCATCCCACAGCCTTTTTGGTATGGGTAATGGTTGATATAACCCTGTGTTCTACCTTTTCCCTTTTGTGTGCTAACAAATCCTACATCTGTCCACAAATTTCTTAACATCTGTCCTCATCCCTGGCCAAAAATATGAGCCATTCAACTTTGAGAACGTCTTATCATGACCGAAGTGTCCGACCAATCCTCCAGTGTGTTTTTCTTTCAGCAAATTCTCCCTCATGGAGCATTTTGGAATACATAGCTGATTGTCCCAAAATAATAATCCATCCTAGATCATATACTCGGTCCATTGGCTTTTGTTCCTAAGAACTGGATTCTCAGATGCCTCATATGCCTCCTTAAAATATGGGTCATCCCTGTACATTTATTTGAGGTTATCAAAACCCAAAGTCTTGACTCTGAATTCCTACATAAGTAAACATTTCCTGCTCAAAGCATCAACAACTTTGCTAGCAGTTCCAGAAATATGTTTAATCACAAAAGTAAAATTCTGCATGAATTCAACCAATTTAACATGTTTTTGGTTCAAATTCTCTTGTTGAGTCACGAATTGTAAAGCATGATTATCACTGTACAAAACAAACTCTTTAGGAACCAAATGATGTCTCCATTTCTTTAGTGCTTGTATGACTGCATAGAATTCTTTGTCATATGTTGAGTACTTAATCTTCGCTTCATTCATTTTTTCATTGAAGTATGCGATCGACCTGTCGTTTTGGCTCAAAACCACTCCAATTGCAAATCCACTCGCGTCACACCTGACCTCGAATGTCTTGTTGAAATCTGGCAAACCTAGAATGGGTTCCTCCATGATCTTCTTCTTCAACAGATTGAATCTTTTCTCTAGTTCTTTTGTCCAGTGAAAATATTTGTGTATTTTCTTCACCGTATCCATCATTGGTGCGCTAATTCCACTGAAATTTCGAATGAATTTCCTGTAGAAACTTGCCAAACCATGGAAGTTTCGAACTTCAAACACACTCTTCGGTGATGGCCAATTTTTAATTTCCTTTACCTTTTTTGGCTCCATCTTCAACTCATTTGCAGAGATAACAAATCCCAAATAAATGAGTTATGTCCTCATAAATGATGATTTCTTCATATTTCTTAGTAATTTCTCTTGCTATAATCTCCTCATTACTGCAGTTAAATGCGTCAAGTGTTCTGCTCCTATTTTGCTGAAGATTAATATATCATCAAGGTATACAATGACAAATTTCCCAATGAAATCCTTCAGGGCTTTATTCATAAACCTCATGAAAGTATTGGGTGCATTAATTAAGCCAAATGGCATGACAAGCCATTCATACAACCCCTCATTCGTCTTGAATGTTGTCTTCCATTCATCACCTTTTCTCATTTGAATTTGATGATACCCGCTTTTCAAATCAATCTTTGAAAAAAACTTTGCTCCACTTAAGCAATCCATCAAGTCATCCATCCTTGTTAATGAAAATATGTATTTGATGGTAATCTTATTGATTTCCCTTGAGTCTGTACACATTCTCCATCCTCCATCTTTCTTTGGGATGAGCATTGTTGGAACAGTGCATGGACTCAAGCTCTCTTGAATCAATCCCTTGTCCATTAAGTCTTGGACTTGTCTCTTGACTTGTTCATTTTCCTATGGTGTTAATCTATACGCGGATTTTTTCGGTAAACTGGCTCCAGGTATAAGATTGATATGATGGATTATACTCCTGATAGGTGGCAATGAACAAGGTAGTTCGTCCATTACTATATCAACAAACCCTCTTAGCAATTCCTGGATTTCTTAGGTAGATCATCTATTCTCGTACTGGTCAAAACAATTTTGGGCTTCCTCACCACAATAAATTGTGTGTCTTCCTTCTTCTTAACCTCCTTAAGAATTTCCTTCCCACTCACGAGAAGTACAGTGTTTCTCATCTCTGTTTTCACCTCTTGGTTTTTAATCAGTTGCAACATGTGCTTCCTCCCATTCTTATTCAAGGTGTATGCGTTCTTTCTCCCATCATGAATCACGTTCCTTTCATATTTCCATGGTCTACCCAGCAATAGATGACAAACATCCATGGGAATGACATCACATAATATTTAATCTTTATATCCTCCTATTTTAAATTCAACTAAACATTGTTTAGTGACATTTACCTAATGTCCCTTTTGCAGCCACGAAACTCTGTATGGGCTTGGATGTACAACAATATCCAACTCTAGCTTGTCTACCATCTCTGTAGATACGAGATTGTCTGTGCTACCACTGTCCACTATGACCTTGCATACCCTGTCTTTGGTTTTGCAAGCAGTCTAAAATAGACTATTTCTTTGGGTTGGGT
Organism: Picea engelmannii; assembly: GCA_009831015.1. NCBI lineage: Eukaryota > Viridiplantae > Streptophyta > Pinopsida > Pinales > Pinaceae > Picea > Picea engelmannii. Next base: position 190,991 of record ML783207.1, on the reverse strand, counting down.
TCTCTGCCTCCTTCTCTGGCTTCAAGAGAACTTTTAGCATCATCAAAGATCTTCCCTCAGCGTCTTCTACCTCAACATTCCATCCTTGAGATTCAGAAATGTTAGTTTCACCACCATCTTTCTTCTTATCTAGACACTCATAGGATTTATGTCCAACTTTTCCACAGACAAAGCATTTTACTTCACCGCCTCTACCTCTTCCTCTTCCTCTAGCTCGAGGAAAAGTGTTTCTATCAGCATATTTCCCTCTCTGTGAGCTTCCTCCTCTCTCATGTTGAGTTTGAGGTTTCTTCACCTCTTCTTTAGATTTCTAAGTTTTGTCTTGGGCAATTGTTTTGCCTCGGGCTTGACTTCTACCTCGGCCTCTTTGACCTTGTTTCCAGCTCAGGTTCTCTTCAGATTTTAGAGCTATCTGATAAGCATCTTCCACATTTCGAATAGTCATCATGATCATCTCATCTTGAATGTCATATCACAGACCATTCATGTACCTGGAAACTTTTTCATCATTGCTTTCTCGATGACCTACTCTGATGTTTATCCTGTAGAATTCTTCAGTGTATTCTTTCACTGACATCAACTTCTGTCTCAAATTCTGCATCCTCCGAAACAGAGTGATTTGATAATCCCTGGGTATAAATTTGGATTTCATCTTTGCAACCATTCTATCCCATCTTTTGATTTTCTACTTGCCTTTACAGCGTCTGTGAACTTGCAGTTCATCCCACCATAGTGTTGCATGCCCTTTAAGTCTAGTAACGACATGTTTGACTTTCTTATCTTCCTCGACATCCTCATAGTCTAAGTATTTGTCTAGAGCTCTAATCCAGTCTAGAAGCTCTTCAACATCCAGGTTTCCCTCATACACTGGAATTTCCATTTTTTCTCTAGCACCTATCCTTGCAACAACCCTGAATAGGTGTTCATCCACAACATCTTCGACTACAACTTCTTCTCCTTCGTTTCAAGATTCATTTTCACTTTCGGCTTCGCTAATATCCCCAGTGTCAACTGTACGCCTCTGTGTTGTCTCCATGGCATCAAGCCTGGCACATAACTCACGCATTTCTCTCTCCCTTGCTGGATCAGGCATTGGCATTGTCTTGTCTCTTCTTCTTGGCGGCATGGCTATAAAATGTTCCTCTTTTCTCTGCTACAGAAAGAAAAGAAATTTTCTATGCTCTAATACCACTTGATGTGTATCAGACTACTCATTTTCCTCTAGCTCACTCTGCCTGAAATATATAGACAAAATCAAGCTCTGCTACCACTTGATGCAGACCCCCGACCCTCGGGCCAAGATCCACACAGGATCATTCTAAATCTTCCCCCGAGTCTGATTGACTCTTTAATTTCCCCATAGGGAATACTTCACACACATAAACAGGTGTATTCCATAGGTCCTTTTGAGTTATGCCTACATGATCAAACACCGACGTTAACTCCACAATCAACCAACTTATGTGATCGAGACATTTTCCCCTTCGGGATTTTCGATTTCGCGATTTCGCAAATCCTGTTGTCGAGTCCCTTGTCTCTTCAACCTCTGAAACCCAAAACACCAATGAGGGTTGACTCCTTCAATGCACCGAACACATGCCTCTTGTTGCCACTTATTTCATATTTTCGGGACTTGAGTGAATGACCAACACACGTTCCTCTTCCCTTATGATTTCTCGGTTTCCGAAATTTCCCCTTTGGCAAGATCGATGGTCTTTCGAGATTTTCCCAGAAGCTTGACCGCTCCTATGACTTTCGTCGCATGTATCCTTCGACAAATTCTTGGGACCCTACTTTTTGGCTTTTCTCTCTTCGTGATTTCGGGAGTTGCACTGGCATGTAACTCTGCCTCTTGACTCCTGGAACCTTGAAACCCAAAGTTTCAAAATCCTGAAATTCCACACCAAAGTCCTGTCGCGTTTCACAACTTCGAGATCTTCAATCCATTGTGTCCCGACTCCTTGTCGCCAGGATTCCTAGTATGCCGAACCCCAAAATACCAAAATGCCAAGATTCCACTTCAAAGGGGATCAACGGCTACGAGCCTCCCCTAATCCAATGGCTGGTGCGATTTCACGTACCGAGAGTTTGAGATGCAGTGACTCCAAAATCACTTGCCACTCCAAACTGTGAAACCTAAAATAGAAGATTTCGAGCGCAATATCAAGGGCTCCTGACGCTTTTCATCCAACAGTCATTACTCCTCCTGATCTTTCTAAATGATGAAAGGCACTCATCCTTAACCTTCTCACAGATCTATGGGATCCAACGGTCCACGTGATTTCGCAAGTTCTCCACATAGAATTCTGACCATTTGATTCACTCCTCAAGAGTCTCTAGCCAAACTAACTAGGCGTCCTTCTACTGAACTTAACTTCTGCACGATGATTTCACTCCCCATCTTCCTTTGAACACTTCAAAGGTGCTAACCCTCCTGAGCTTTCACTTGCAAACTCAAGCCTCCAAGAGAGATCTTGCTTGCACTCCTTGCGGCAATATTTCAAATAATCTTTGGTTATTTGAATCCTCGACTTTGTGCACTCTTTGCAACATCATTCCTTCCCCCTTCACCTTAGTTGATAACTTCTAAGGTTTCAGCTAGCCTGTGCATGCCTTGCACAACTTTGTGCTTCACCTGCACTTCTACTGGTACGAGAACAATGGTATCTCTCCTGAGCTTTCTGAGATAAAACTCAGATTCTTGTCAACGCACACCTTGCAGATGTTTCACTGCACTCCTTGCAGGAACTCTCAGGATGAGAAACAGTTGAAACTCATTCTTCTCCTCTCTCAGACTTCATACATTCAACATGAAATCACACATTCAACCCAACATTGAAACAAATGCATAAACAGAGAGAATAAAACAACTGTAAGCATACCATTTAGCTAATGTAAACAGTAAGCATCATAACACCATGAAAATTGAGTCAAAGTTTCATATATTAACTCAAGTGCTCCTGTACATGGGTTCTTCTCCACAATTATCTGCTACAGCTGAACAACTTATGAAAAATCTTCTTCTTCTGTTCTAATCATACAATGATACAAGGGTGAGGGTGTTTATATCCGTTTTCCCTCCTACGATTCTAAAACTGTCTAATCTCTTAATTCAAATCTACCTACTTTCATTAAATAGACTTAATGTCTATTACAGTCGGAAGAAGAGAAAAAATTGCTCAAGTTCTATTTACAACATGCAAGTACTCTTCCTTTAACTACTACATTAATATCTTCTCATCAATTTTTCATGCTGCGCTTTTCTAGCTGTCTTCCGCCTTTATGCTGGATTGGATGGCTTCTTACGATGCTCCTGCATCATTCCTTACTAGTCCATACCTCTTGTAGAGTCATGTCATCCAACGCTGATGAGGGTGATTTGTTGACCAGATAACATGCAGTACCCACTGCCTCCGCCTAGAATTCTTTCCCTAAACCGACACCACTGAGAATGCACCTTGCTTTTTCCATCAGTGTCCTATTCATCCTTTCTGGAACTCCATTCTGCTGAGGTGTATATGGAGTAGTCTTATTCCTTTCTATACCGCACTTCTTACATAATTCTTCAAATTCATTCTCGCAGAACTCTTTGCCATTATCTATCCTCAGCACCTTAATTCTTTTCTCTGTTTGATTCTGAACAAGAGCCTTAAACTCTTTAAACCTGTCAAAGACTTCAGATTTCTTCCTGAGTAAATATATCCAAGTTTTCCTCGAGAAGTCATCTATAAATGAGACATAGTACATAGATTTTCCCAATGATGGGACCGACACAGGTCCAAAAACATCACTGTGAACTAGCTGTAAAATTCCTTCTACCCTCATTGCACCAGAGGGGAATCTTACCTTATTCTGCTTCTCATATAGACAGTGTTCACAGAAATCAAAATCCCGAGAGCAGTTAGACATACCTTCAGCCATACCTTTACCGTGTAGTATTCGAAGACCCTTCTCTCCGATATGCCCCAGTATTTGATGCCACAACATAACCTTTTCTCCAGAGACTGTAGGAGTTATTTCTTATTCAAATCCAATATCAGGGACAATGGAGCTATTACACCCATCACTAATAGTTCTTCCTAGAAGCTTATATAGAGTTCCAAACCGAACTCCCTTCATCAACACCATTGCTCCTCGAACCATCCTGCAAGTTCCCTTTTCAAATATTGCTTTTACCCCTACATCTTCCATTTTACTTACATAAATCAAATTTTTGGCCATACCTGGGATGTGCAGAACACCAGGCAGTGTTCTAATCCTTCCATCTATGAGCCTCAACTTCACCCTTCCTCTTGCTATGATTCTAGTTGTCGAATCATTACCTAAGAAAACATTACCTCCATCATACTTTTCATATTCATAGAACCACTCCCTGTGGGGAGTCATATGAAAGGATGCACCAGAGTCAATCAACCATGCCTCATGATCTGCATGTGTGCTTGAAGAGGCCAATTACACATCCCCTCCTTCTTCCTTGGAGGTCTTTTCTTCTGTAGAACAAGATTCTTCAGATCCCTTCTTTTTCTCAACTTTGGGTCTACACTGCTTCTTGTAGTGCCCTTATTTTCCACACCTCCAACATACCCTTACAAAATTTCTGGGAGATTTAGATCTACCCTTAGACTTAGATCTCCCACTTGATAAATTAGATCTATTTCTTTCCTGGGAACATCCTCTTGCAAATAATGCGTTTGTGCTATGTCCTTCCATATTCTTTTGTCTCATCTCCTCCGACAACAAGGATGAGACCACTTCTTCAAACTTCAAAGAAGTTGTATTACTACTTATGGCCACAACTAGACTATCCCACGAGTCTGGTAAAGAACACAACAAACTGATACATTTATCTTCATCTGAAATTTTAATCTCAACAGATACTAATTGACTTACCATAGTATTGAAGGCATTCAAATGCTCTACCACCAAGTCTCCATCGCTCATCCTCAATTTATATAGCTTCTTTCTCAAGAATAGTTTATTTACTAGGGACTTAGACTGATACAACTTCCCCAACTTTTCCCATAAATCCTTGGCTATATCTTCCTCTGACACATTCAGTAATACTAAATTGGAGAGACATAGTCGAATTGTGCTCTTTGCCTTCTGATCCAACTTTTTCCAGTCATCTGCAGAATTTCCTATAGATGCAGTACCTGGATCTACCACGATCCACTGATCTCTGTCCACCAAAAGATCTTCCATCTTGAACTTACACAGCTCAAATATTTTCCCATTAAACTTATCGATCTCCATTTTCGAATTGCTTTCCATTTCTTTTCACCTGAAAAAACAATACCGCAGATCTCCCATTGTAACAAGGCTTATCACAGTCCCGAGCCAAACCCTTGACCACAAAGGCATCCCCCTGAAACCAATAAATCTCTGATACCAAATGTAAATTCTAACCTTCTACAATATATACTGCAAATAGATATTCATAAAAGAACAAAAAAAACACAATGGAAAATACAAACATTACATAGAGATTTTTCCCTTGGAAGCCCAAACTGGGAAAACCAACATATTCTATATTCATTCATTGTGATACATTGTTTACAATACAATATGCATATAGGATCCAACAGCATCCAAAACCCTAACCCAATGACCTGGATTAGTCCAAAACCCTAATTCCTTAACCGGAAATAGAAAACCATCGGCAAAAACCATGTGTCGAAAAACCACCTAAATACATGACATTATTCCCGAGGTAGGTGTCACATTTCCCGAGGCAATTTTTTTTTTTTTTTTTTNGGGGGCTCTGCCCCCTTGCACCCCCCTCTAACCCCACTGTATGCCCGACACATATACTACTACTTGTGCAAATAATATAGCACATACACAATAGGAAAAACACTTTCACTTCTTTTCACCACCTATAAAATATATTGACTTTAAAAAGTGTAGTCTATTTAGTTTTAAAAAAATAAAAAGACTTTTACAACATATATATTTTACATTATATTCGACGTTCCCTTTCCCCTGTTTCAGGGGTATGCTATTTTATTTCATGTGGGGAACAAAAGTTAATGTGGACCTTTAAGACTATTTAAGAATTATTTATTTCATGTTTCATGTGGCGTCATTTTTGGAATAACAATTTATTATCAATTAATAATTAAATTTAGATTTTATTATTTTTACTATCGATTAATAATTGAATTATGATAGATTTTGTCATTTTCAATTAATTACAAAAAGTGTATAGTTTACAAAAATCCAGGAAAAACATATGAACAATTCGACTTTTTTCCCATAGAAAATTTGCTCAATTATATTAGTGAATATAATTTGTTTAGATCTTATTGTCCATACAGGAAATCAAGAAAAAATTTTTATCCGAATAGTTCCACAGAGTCTCAAAAAGATTTACACGGATATAACAATCCTTACAAGTCAAAATTGACCATTGATTCAAAATAGGAAGCCTAAAAACAATTCTAAAACATAAGCGGTTCCATCTGTCTAAGTTCTTATCAACAAAGTGAAAGGATAAATCCAAACTGAAGTAAGCATGGCCAATACAGAGACAACTAAGGACTAGCACTAGAAAAGGTTGAGGTATCTCTTGGGACCTTTAGTCCCATTGACTGACTTTTAATAAGTAATTATGCCTTCAAGTTCCTGTAGTGTTTGCTTAGATAGAAGGTTCGCCTCCTTATTATATTCTCATAAGATGTGCTCAAAAATGATTTCTTGAAAGTGATTAATTAATTCCTTGATTTTGGGAATCCATCCTTCAATTGTGCTAGCCTAAAGGCTTCATCTTTTGTTTAGCCATTCAATAACTACTTTAGAATCTCCTAGAACATGGAGTTTATGAAAAGACAAATGTGTTCCCATAATTAGAGTTTCCCATATTCCCAAAAGTTTTTCCCTTGTATTTGAGCCTTCCCCACAATTGAAAATCCATATATACACTGATAAATCTGGAGTTTTGAAAACCCCTCCCGCTCCAAATTGTTTACCATCTGCTTGAGCTGCCCCATGAATAGTTCATCTTACAACTAGTTAACAATTAAATTTAGATTTGACTATTTTCACCATCAATTAAAAACTCAGTTATAGTTTTAATGATGTGGTGTCATTAATGAGGAATTAATAAAGCATTAATTAAAGGGAATGTTCCAAGAAAATCCTTGTATGGGAATTTCAAGAAAGGGAGAAACCCTAACTACTCAAGTAGTTAGAAAATCTCTTCTTAAGAAGAGAAGAGAGGCTTCATCAAGAGGCTCAATAATTAGTATTGTCAGAGGGGAATGGAATAAGATCAGAGGACTAAGAAGGTACATCCATGGATACACAATCAATCTTCTGATAGAAAGAAATAAATCTTCATCTTCTCCATTTTTTTAATATATTCTTCTACGCCACTTCTCATGGTTATATCCTCAAATCTCAGATCTGGGCACAAGGCTAAGTTGTTAAGTGTTCTTCTTATATTATTCTAAGATATTTTCTTATATGATCATGGAGTATTTGCAGCCACACATATGGATATCAAAGATTTTGCAATGAAGAACATCTTTCATGAATAAAACTCCACAAAGAAATTCTTTGGGGTTGATCTTGACTATATCTTGTAACTTTTAGTTTTAAGTATGAGGTATTTGAGGTTGACCTATCAAATTCTTTTTTGATCTTGATTGTAGTACTCTGTTAAAATTTTTTGAGCTGATCATATCATTTTCTCCTATGAAGAAGAAATGGATGTATTTATATATTATTAGGTTGATTGTGTGTGATGTTGATCACAATTTAATTATGATGTTGAAGCCCACCTTCGATATTTTATGATTAAAAGACTTTTGTTACACATAAAGATCATATTGGGTTATTGAAGAACCATTTTCATATAAATCCAAGAACTAAATATTTGGGGTTTTCTGCCTAGAACTCCCCCTAATTAAAGATATTCAAAGACATATATTTTAGCTAAAGAGGAGAACCACCTCTCTAAAAATGAAGGGGAACTAATTTCCTTGTGAGGTTATTGTTTCGGTATTGACGGATTCAAGCGTCAACATTTTTTGCAACCATACTAGGGAATGATTTATTTTCAATATATTTGAGGAACCAAAAATCTCCATGGCTAAAATTTTTGAGAAGAAGATTGAAGAAATGGTTGCTTGTTTTAAGCATGGCTTACCTTTTTTGTAATTTCAAAAAAAAACAAGAAGCACCAAAGATTCAGGAGAATGAACTCCCTGACAACTCCATTGAAAAAATTCAAAATGAAGGGTTTCATTCATGTAATAATGCTTGTTTATATTCTTCATTAGGACCATCAATGGATTTTCAAGATTTGACAAAAGGGAGAAATACTCAAAGAAGGAGGCGTTTTCATAAAACCCCTTTAAATCTACCAGATATAGACTTTCAAATGCCCAATGTTCCTATTGAAAATTTTTCTACATCATTTGGAGATGATTAAGAGGATACATAGAAACACTTTATTAATTTTAAAGGTACATGTTATGATTTCAACCTCACTGAAGACAATGTTACATGTAGATTATTCCTACAAATTCTATGAGAGGATGCTCTTGAATGGCATAGTTCATTATTGCCTAACTCCATTACTATTTGGGATGCGTTAGAATATTAATTTGCATAAAAGTTCATCCCAAAGGTGTATTCATATGTTTTTGTTGATGTTTTAAATGTTGTTTCCCACCCACCCACTCCCTCATGGACACAAAAAGATGAAATGAATGATTTAGAAGAAGAATATCATGAAACACTGTGAGACTTTTCACAATCAAATCTTGTTGTTGAGAATGAAGGAAAGAATTCCAAATACCAAGAAAATGATATCAGCATCTCATATACTCCATATCAGGAAGAAATTAAAGAGTCTCCACCAAATACACAAGAATATTCCAGCTTTGTGATAGATGATGAAACATCACAAGAGAACTTGCAGCAAGAAGAATTGATGGAAGAAATGAATCTTGAAAAGAATGATGAGAAATATCAACCTTACAAGAAAGAAGAGCCTTTTCAAGAGATTTTTTATGAATCAAAAACCTTGGAAGTGGTTGGAAATAAGGAAAATGATGAATGTATTCTTATGTTGAAGACTCCTCATCCAATCAAAGATAATAGTATTCTTGAGCAACCAAGAATTGATTTTATTGAATTATCGTTCCAAAGCATTGTTGTCCAAACAACACAATTAAATCTTCACCATGCTTGGAATAATTTTTCTCCAGTACATATTGAGAGTGCCCCTGACTCATTGGTACAAGTCCCAATATATCTCATAATTTTGGAGTTCATTCCACAAATCAGATCAATGCTTGAATTGATCCATTGGAAATATGCCAACACCTAAGGTGCCCCTTTATTTCAAGTAAGTTAGGGTAGGTACATCATGTATGTACATATTTTGTTTCTTCGGTTCAGTTTTGCATAGTAAGACAATCTTTGTATTAAACTTTGAAGATAACTCCATGAAAAAAGAAGAATTAAAATAGTTCAATTTAAAGATGACTCCATGGCCCAATGGAGAAGGTAATTGGTATTGATATTCTGGTGTTCTGAGTAACCCACATGGGGTCACTCTCCCACATTTGTAGCTAGGTTTTTACTAAAATTTGGTCACCTATATATTCTCGCTTCTGGAATAATAATAAAAAAAACGATATTGGAAGATGAATATTTTTGAACTATTATATGTTCATTGCATATCTTTCGGTATACGCTTCTCCATTCATTTTGTGGAATAAAAATCAAAGTCTCCATGACCAAGATATGCATACTTCTGTCTAGAAGTCTAATGGAGGTATTACAAAAAGAAATATGAAAAAAAATTAAGTGACATGTTCTCTTCTCTCCTTTCCCTTCACCTCTATTCATTCTCTCATTTTATACTTGGTCATTTTTCCCATTTGTCTCATTACTTTCATATTCCCCTTACCATTTTCCAAACTTAACCATTTTCCCTTATTCCTTTCCAAGTTCACATTCATTTCCCTTTTCCTTTATTTTCCCATTTCTTTTTATTTTCCTTTCCATTTTCATTATCCCATTTTTCCATTTCATTCATTTCCCCTTTTTTTCCCCCAAATTTCATGTAATTCATTTTATTCCCCATATATTTCTTTTCATTTTTCATATTTTCCATATTTCAAGTGATCCATTATATACTTTCCAGACTTAGCCTTATTTACTATGGCTTACCGTGGGTTGGCGTGTTGGTGATATTTCTTAACAATATGTTTTATCTCTTCTACACTCACAATGCACTTTGACTTCCGTCACCTTCATAATGCACACAACTCTTTTTACTACTCTTCATTATGTAACTTCTCCAACACTTAGCCAAATATATATGATTTACCATGGGTTCATGGGTTCACGGGTTGGTGAGGGTTGGTGATATTTATTTCATATGTTATATGCAAGTACATTTGATTGGTTCTCAAGACTTAGAATATTTTACAACTATTTACCTCTCCTCCCCACTTCACCTACACTTATAATTTTTCACACTCATTCCTTACTATGTATTACCATGGGTCCATGGTGATTTCATCACCTACCTTTGCATTCATATAAACCCGCGAACCCTCCATGTTATTTTAATAATATTTTTCTTATCCTAATTTCTATGAGGAACATCTCGAGGTGACTCATGGAACTGTATTAACCAATGAGATATATCCAAATGGAAATTAAATGGATGGTGCGACATGACAACTAATTAATGGAGACACATGGTAGCATACAAAATGTTACGCATGGTGTGATTTTATTTTTGACATATGGAAGATTCTTATTGACACATTGTTATCCTACCTAATGATGACATGTGGAAACATTTGGTTGGGTGACTCATCATTGTTGACTGGGCATATTGGTGGTCGATTGGGCATCAAAATTTATTATTATATTCAACAATTTTCCAAAGTTCAAATCCTTCAAGCTCCATAGTCTCTTCTCTTCTTTATTTCCTGTCAAGTGTATGTTACACTTAACATTATATACCACTAAGAATATTTAATTCTCATACATGTGGGATAATAATAATGAAGAAAAGTCAAAATTCAACAAAGGAGGTCGAAATTAAATCAAGGGTCCACATTTACCAATCAAACTTGATTGACGGTTGTTGAGTCACGATCTTGCAAAGACTATATCTTTAGCTCCCAACCTTCGTTTGCAGCAACCTTTATACCATTGGAATGCTATTTTGACGTAGAATATGGTGGTATATATTTCAAGTGCTGAAAGTTGATACATTTTTCTCAAAAATTAAAATATCAGTCAGATGCATTTTTTCATGGGCTTGTGTGACAACTCAACTTCACGAGCTCATATCTTAAGATCCAGGCGACATATTTGGAAAAATTTTATATGGTTGGAAATATGAGACAATCAAGAGAACATCAAAAGGGGTTTACATGGATAAAAAGTTGATTTTTACTTCCATAAAATAAATTACAGTCATGTCCTCTTTTAGTGAAAAATTAATTAACTTTTAAAAATAAAAGTTTAATTAAAACTTTTATTAAAAAAGGGAGAGGGACCCATTTTCAATATAGTTATATTAATGATGTGATTTCATTAATGAGTAATTAATGAGGAATTAATTAAAGGGAATGTTCCAAGAAAATACTTGTACGAGAATTTCAAGAAAGGGAGAAACCCTAACTACTCAAGTAGTTAGAAAATCTATTCTTAAAAAGAGAAGAGATGCTTCATCAAGAGGCCCAATAATGTAACGACCCCATCGTTAGGACTACAAGCGAAGAAGAAGTTCAATTTTTTTTGTTTTTAGGCAGAAAGTCTAAGATGACAACCATTGAACCACGCGACTGACGACGAATGCAAGCACGCAGTCCAGGAAGTAGACAATTATGACTCCCCACACTGGCACAAGAGAAACTAGGCGAAACGTGTATAGAGAAACACGGGGAAACAACTACCTGCCCGACGCAACAGGACCATGCCTACAAGCTAAGGGAAAACATCCCCCTCCCGACACAATGGCCTTGATGACCAATGAATAGAACCTGATGGCACACGAACCAAGCGCATGAAGGCGTTCAACCCGTTCGCCAAAAGAAAACTTACAACGTTCATTAACACTCACACAGAATGCACCGACTCCGGCCAAGTTATCATTCGTCGCTATCCAATAGGGTGTGCCATGATCCCCTCATCAGGAATCATGTCATCCCCAGGTGATAGACGCATCAATAAACTTGGCACAGTATAACCTAACGGGACTAAGGACTCAAGAAAACCAACACACTAGGAGCTGGAAAAAATGACAAAGATACTACGCCCACACCCCAAGCAATCGGTTGACAAGATGCAAGATGACATCGTTCGAAGGAAGCACAAGCTAATACATGACTTTGCCAACAACCCGACCATTCATCAAGTCTAAACTAGTCAATAATTACAATTTGTTTTAACATTGATTACCAATCTAAATTTAGCAAGTCCAAATTATAAATTATTCTTTAATTTACAATCTAATTTAACATTAAATACAATAAATTTCGGCAAGTCAAAATTACAAACTAGTCATAAATTTACAATTTGATTAACATTAAATACAAATCAAATTCGACGAGTCTACATTACAATTTAGTCATTAACTTACAATCTGATTAACATTAAATACAAATCAAATTCGACGAGTCTACATTACAATTTAGTCGTTAACTTACAATCTAATGACAAGTCTAGTTAATCAATACTAAAACTAATTTGACAAGTCTAATCCAATTTAATTTAAAGAGTGTCTATAAAGGAATTAAAGCTGACTACTCAAATTAAAGGTTGTCTATTCAATTAAAGGTTGTTCTACTCTAAGGCTGTTAATTAAAGGCTGTCTAAGAATGCTATCTTATGATCATAACCTAAAGGGGTGCTGACACAAGATTTCGTTGATCTATCAGTTGTCTTTAAGGGATTTAAAGTTTAGAAAGAAATTAGTTGTAAAAGGGTATAAATAGTTGTCCAAAATCATCCGTAAGATAGGTGAGGAAGATGGGAATTAAAACGTGCTATCTCTAGGTTAGGTAAGATACAATGTTGTCATTTAAATATTTTAAAGGCATAATTAAACTCTGATACAACATAAATAGTGTAAGCATGTAAAGGGTAAGTTATACAACCGAGTGTGAAATACAATAAGTATTGCAAAGAATATGCAACACAAAGATTGAATACAATATGTAAAATATATATTGTGGATATAGATTGCAGAAGCTACATAAATCCACCCAACCAGTTACACTGTCAACGCAACCCTCATTTCATTGTCAACCAAAAATTTGGGGTTATTGTTTTACAAATAAACAATGTATATTCGATCAAGGATGGGTATGATAACATTGAACAAAATATTTTGACCCAACATTTATCTATGGGAATAAATCGCCACTCTTATACTGTGAACAAAATTTTGCTAGATGAAAACTGTGAATGAAGTCTAGTTGCCACAGGAAAAAAAAAAGGGGGAATCATTGAATGTACATGGCATTCCATACTACTAAAAACATTGTTGCTAATTGCTAGAAATTTTGTTGCCAAACCCTTAACCACCACAAAATTTATTAAATGCAGTCCAGTGAGAGTAACATGTAGGGTAAATTCGCCTTACACTTAAAGACTTGTAGAGAAATTAATTCGTAGTAAAATTGGGTTCTGTAGCATCCCATAGATGGGTAAAAAAATGCCCACCAATATGCCCCCATTAGCCAATAAGGCGCAGACAATTCATGGAGGAGAAAAATATGCCATATACATAAATTTGTCGGGAAACATTCACCCCCAAATCAAACGAAATGCAGACCTGTTGATGGGCGAAACAATCCATCCGTCAACTGGAAGAGTGGAACCGGTCCGGGGTTGTGTAAATAACCCAAGCCGTTTGGAATGAACCACCCTGACGAGTTTAACGGCTTCGTTGGCCGCTCTAAGGTCTCCTACAGAAACCAAAGAGAAAAGTTGATCTGATCTAAGTAATCTAAACTAAGGAAACTAGAAACTAATAAAACAAATTAAAACAAACTAACTAATTAAATGAAAGAAATTAAACTAAAATTAAGGAAAGTAGAAACTAATAAAACAAACTAAATTTACTACACTAATCTAACTACAAGTTACTAACTACTCATATATACACAAAACTAACTATGATTATAATAACTCAAATCAACTACTTAATTATCAGCTATGATCATTCTTTATTCACAA
>ML783207.1:111872-149597 GCA_009831015.1 Picea engelmannii | reverse complement strand
GTGTTTTCACACTTTCAGTTGTGAAAAATCAAATCGAAATCAAATTGCAATTGTCGCGAAAATGAAACAAATGTTTTGAAGCACAATGCGACGATGATTTGTCGTTTAAAAGACGAGAGGTGTAGGCAGCATTTTTCTAGTAATAAAAAAAATGAGTTGGCTGCCAACAAGACCTCAATAGTGGTAGAATCGACAAACAAAAACGAAATGCAGTCTTAATCAAGCAACGATTTCAGCCTGACAATGGAAAAAGCGCAGTGTTAACTAGTGGTGAAAAAAAAACGCAGTGCAATATAAGCAACAATGGATATGCATCAATAATAAAAACACAGAGCACAAAGATTCGGCAATGGAAGTGCCTTCAGAAATCGCAGAGCAATAATTCAATCGTAACTGAATACCAACATCTGTTTCTAAATAAATAAATCTTCCCTAAAAATTAAAATTGTATTGGGTAGTAAATTTGTGGGTAAGTGAATAGCAGTGGGTTAAATCACATGGGTGAATGTCATCAACAATCAAGAAAAGAAGAGGTTTAACACAAGAAAAAAAATCCTTTGAATCACAAGAAACACAGAGTAAAATCGTAGAGTAATGGTTGACCAGAAGTAAGGAAAAACACACAATAAATCGCTAGGTGAAGCATTATAAACTCAGCCTTAAATAATTGCCTAGAAGGGTATTAAACGCAGTGATCAACGCAAAGGATGATAAGCGGTTCGCTGTGGGAAAAAAAACCACCACAGAGGTAATCAATGCATCAAGACACAAGAAAGTCACTCAACCAGGGACAACCAACAGGGGTAGACAATGGGGCCAACACATCCTTCACTCATCATCCACCCACATAAAAGAAGGTTATTAGAATCTATAGGTTGTTGTGCACCGAAGTGACGACTGTTGATTCAGCTCATGGCCGACTACTCAAGCATGGACTAACAAACTAGGTATGAGGATGAAGTAAACCACAACCCATCACAACAATCGATAAAACCAATAGGTCAGTTACAACATTCAGGGATCGAAATCCAAGGGAATCAAGTCAACAACGAGCTTAAAGCTTAAGGAGAAAAATAATTTCTTGGTTGAATTGCTAAGTCAACATTTTCTTTATCCTAATAAAAGTATAGAAATAAAAGTGTAAGGTATAATAATAATCTACCATGCAGAAATAAAGGAAGCGTATTGTAGCCCAACTCGTCCGCTCTGAGTCGTTGTTCCACGCGCTCCATGTAGCTCCTGCTTGCCAACCGATGAGACTTCATCGGTACCTCCCAGTTAATGTTAGAGGTACTTTTCTTCCCCCTTATCCCCCCGAACCGAAAAGGGGCCACGCACACTAAACCAGAGAAAAGCTAGCTCCCATCTCGCCTCGCAAGGTCGAGATACCACTCCTCATCGAGCTGGGTATCCCAACTCCCACAAGCTAAGTCAGTCAACTCTAAATTTTTGTAGCGTAACGTTACGCATCATAGAAGAGATCCATCATCCTTCTCCTCCCTTCTTTATATAGAGTTTATAAGTCATTTACTTTCCAAAAATCCCATTTAATTTATTGTTCAATAATTTAATTCATAAAAATCCTCCGCGTACAAGTGTCACCCATCCCCTTCATTACACCATAAATTAATTTAATTAATTAATAAATTACCCCTATTTCCCTCACCCACCTAAAAGCATTCCTATAATTGCTCCTAGGTGTCCCCATATTCCCTTACACATTTTAATGACTTACCCACTTGCTATATTACTAGTTGAGTTTAATTTAGAAAGTTCTTAAATACTAGATACCTTACTAAGTTAGTCTTTTTTCTTTTTCCTTGTGTTTCCCTTTCTCTTCATGTTTCCCATTTTTTCCTAGTTTCCTAATTCTTTTAAATTTCCCTCTTTCCCTTTTCATTTAAAACTCAAATTGGCAAATGTAGAAAATTACATTTTTCCCTTTTTCTTTTTAATTAATAAAATTTTAATTAACATATGTGACAAACAATTAATTCCCTTTTAAAATTTTAAATCCCTCCATAATTTGATTTTAATAATTTAATCGAGTTTCTTAGCCCCCTTTGTCAAATGTTTAATGATGATTATTAGTATTATTATTTTTTATTGTTTTTCAATTTTTATATAACTATTTTTCGTTTACCACAAGTTTCACCTAGACCTAGATTTTAATTTTCGAGACTGGGTGACATTTTATTAGGGAAATTGTTTTTAAATCTTTCCTATCATGTCATTCATTCTAAGGCCATCTAGGTTTATTCATTTATTAACTAACAACGCGACGTGCCCTTCAAGACGCACTAGGTGCTCCAAAAGTGCCACTCGCCTCATTTTGTTTCCCTTGCACGACGTGCCCTTCAGGATGCACTACATGCTCCAAGGGTGTCACTTGCCTCTTTCAATTTTTCTTGCACGACATGCCCTTTGTAACGCACTACGTGCTCCAAGGGTGGCACTCACCTCTTGACTAACTTGGTAGACATCAAAAACCCCTGGAGTCAATACTCCACCAAGTGATCTTGTGGGAGACTAAGGGCATGTAAGGAATAAGGCCCCTTCCTTATTGCGCACCCCTTAGAATCATCGTGAGTGACTATTGCAGTCATCCCTCATGACATCGTGGGTCTTATCGAACTAGGTAACCGTTAACCTACATTTTGAGCCACGACGAGAGTGTTAGTAGGCTGTGGCAGGGGTATTGTCCACACCTCTCCCTCAACGTCTCTGGTAGTTGTGTGTGACCCCTCTAATCCACATGTGAGTCTGGTCGGAAAGCTATCGTCAGCCTGAATCATAAACAAATCATGTTAGAAATAATATCCATAATAATATCATATAATCAGATGCACAAATGCCATATATACAACAATCAAACCCCCATTGTCCACTCCCTGACTCGGTCGAAAGTCCAAGGGGGTTTCATTGATGCCTCTGCATCCTCAAGGTCCAAAATCATGCATACTCAGGAAAATCGAGTCAATAGCACTTGTCTATGTCAATACAGAAAAATAACATGTCATCAATCCATAATGCCTCGTAATCATAATCAAATGTCCAATAGTATAATAATCTGGATCACTTGTAAGAAAGTGTCCTCAAATAATAAGTTCGCTCAGTGCGCGCAAGAGTGGGATGTTACATACACCCCCTCTTGGTCTAAACTTCATCCCGAAGTTTCACAGTATATAAGTGCCGAAATAATCGGTATCACAGTATCATAAGTCTATCTGTCAAACAAAAATGGAAACTGTTGGTGCATATCATATGCGTCCTCCCATGTGGCTGAGTGTAGGCTATAGTTGTCCCACTGCACCTTGACCTGTTCTACTGTTCGATGTCGCAGTTGTCGAATGCGATGATCCAGGATGTGGATCGGCTCAGCCGTGAGTGCCCCCTCGTCTAACACCTGCAAGGAACTCATGTTAATAACATATGTAGGATCACTAATATAATGTCTCAAAATATATACGTGAAAAACATCATGCATACACCTCAAAGAATTAGGCAAGGCTAGTCGATAGGCTATGGGCCCGTTCCTCTCCACAATATCAAAAGGTCCCACGAACCTAGGAGAGATTTTATCTCCCTTTCCAAACTTTATCGAACTCTTATGCGGTTTAACCCACAAGAAGACTCGGTCACCAATTTCATAACTACAGTCGACACGATGCACATCAGCATAAGTCTTCTATCGATCATGCGCTTCCTTAATCCTTTATCTTATTGTTTGCATTTTCCCTTCCATTTCTTGGATCGCTTCTGGTCCCACCAGGACCCTATCCTCAAGCCGATCCCAACTCAAAGGCATCTAACATGGTCGCCTGTAAAGAAACTCAAAAGGCGCCATCTTCATGGTGCTTTGGTAACTGTTGTTATAAGAGAATTCCACCAGTGGAAATAATTCTTCCCAACACTTTTGTTGGTCCACCACGTACATGCGCAACATGTCCTCCATGGTCTGGTTCATTCGTTCGGTCTACCCGTCAGTCTTTGGGTGATACGCAGTACTAAAGTTAACTTGGGTTCCCAAGGCCTCTTGGAAACTAGTCCAAAATCGTCCAGTAAACACCGATCCCCGATCAGATATAATCCTCTTAGGCACACCATGCAGCCTCACAATCTCACTGATGAAAAATCTATCTGTGTCAGGTGCCTGATATGTCGTATGCACCAGAATAAAATGAGCACTCTTTGTCATAGTGTCGACTACCACAAAAATCGAGTTGTGTCTCCTTATCGTTAGTGGCAATCCAACAATGAAATCCATCGAAATGACCTCCCATTTCGATTCTGGAATAACGTGTGGTTGTAGTAATCCTATTGGATGTCTATGTTCATCCTTTACCTTCTAACATTCTAGACATTTGGCCACATAGTTGATTATGTCTGCCTTCATTCCATTCCAAAAGAATAACGGTTTAATGTCCGCCCTCATCTTCGTGACTCATAGGTGGGCCATGTACACTACTCTGTGAACCTCGTTTAGGATCAAAATATGCAACTCATCATTCAGTGGTACGTAAATACAATTTTTGAATCTCAATAACCCATTGTCATCAAACATAAATCCTTCAAATATTGGTACCATCATTGTGTTTTGTCCGATAAAATCCTCAACCTCTTTGTACTAGTCATCGTCGTGCTGTAAAGTTAGAATCTTTTCACATAGATTTGTCTGAAGAGGAAACACTGAAAATATGTGTGGTCTCTGACTCAATGCATCTGCCACTCGGTTCACTGTTTGTTTTATGTAAGAAATCTCGAAATCATACTCGCTAAGCAGTTTCGACCAACGTCGTTGTCGCGCGTTCGAGTCGTCGTGCATAAAGATGTGTTGTAGTCCACAGTGGTCTGTCTTTGGTTCAAATTTTCATCCAACTAGGTAGTGTCTCCAAACCGTTAAGGCATAAACGATGGCTAACAACTCCAAATTGTGTGTCGCATAGTTCTCCTCATGCATTCTCAGTTTCCTTGAGATGTAAGCAATCACTCGACCGTCTTGCATCAAGACTCCGCATAAACCTTCCTTGGATGCATCAATGCATACCAAGAAGTCTGCATCCAGGTTAGGGACCTTTAGTATTGGTTTTGTTGTCAAAAGATCTTTGAGCCTTCTAAATGCTTCTGCGCATTTCTCGGTCCAAACAAACTTCTTGTTCTTCTTATGAAATTCCATGATCAGATTTGCCATCTTCAAAAATCCCTCGACAAACAGTCGATAGTATCTTGCTAAACCCATGAAGCTACTCACATATAGAACTTTCGTCGGTGCAGGCCATTCCATAATATCCTTGACCTTTGATGGATCCATGATGATACCCTCACCAGAGATGACATGCCCTAAGTAGTGAATCCTTGACTGATAAAATGAGCATTTGGACAAATTCCCATATAATTTGTCTCTCGCAGACACTATAGTACCAAGCGCAAGTGCTCTTCATGCTCCTCCGTCATCATAGATTAAATCGAAATATCATCTATGAATACTTGCATGAACTTGTCCAAGTACTTGCGTAACACTCAATTCATCAAACTCATAAGTACCCCTGGGACATTTGTCAGTCCAAACGGTAAAATAGTAAACTTGTAATGCCCAAACCTCATATTAAAGGAGGTGTTAGGGACGTCATCCTCCTTGATCTATAATTGGTGATACCTTAATCGAAAATTGATCTTTGATAACACCATCACACCCTTCATCTCATCGAACAGATCATCAATCCTCGACAATGGATATTGATTCTTGATCATTCCCTTGTTCAATTGACGGTAGTCAATGCAGAACCTCCACGACCCATCCTTCTTTCTTATGAAGATAATAGGTGGACCCCATGGTGTCACACTTGGACATATCAGTCCCAGGTCCAGCAACTCTTTCAGTTGCATTCTCAACTCCTATAACTCTGGGGTCGACATCCGATAAGGTGTTATAGCTATTGGTTCAGTCCCTAGTTTTAGGTCTATAGTAAACTCTAATTCCCTCTCCGACGACATCCTAGGTAACTGCTCTGGGAAGACATCTGCAAACTCTTTGACCACAGGAAGTTGTTCTAGAACTTCTGCTACTCCTTCTCGTTTAATGCAAGGATCACATAAATCTTACATCCCTTGTGCATGCTCTTCCATAGCCACAAGGAAGAGATGAACCTCGGGGAAACTCCCTGGTTCCTTCCTACAATCACGCATCTTTGTCCCTCATCATCGACCAAGCTCAACCGTTTCATCTTACAGTTGAGTATCGCCTCATGCAATTCCAACCAATCAATCATGATGTCATAAGATCCTAAGATCATGACGTACAGGTTGGCCCTGGTGATAAACTCTCCCAGGTTAAGGGTACAACCCATAACCTTTCCTCCAACCTTATTTTTGGCTCCCAAAGCCATATCTATGAAGCTAAACTCATCCTGTTCAACTGCCTTTACCCTAATCCTTTTTAGCACTGCACCAGAAATGAAACTCTTGGTATCACTGGGATCTATCAAAATACTAAGTGTTTGGTTAGTGACGGTACCTGATGTCTCAAGCACAGTCGACTGGTGCTCTTCCTGGTGGTTATTCACCACCGCATGAATCCGATGGGCGTTCCCCAAATATCCCATGGTAGTGGGTCTGTCTGATCCAGATGTTCTAGTCCTCTCCAATAGGCAGTCGCGCTAGTAGGGTGGCTCCCCACACGTCCAACACCCCTTCTTCGGTCCAATACTCTTGGTACCCGAAGTAGAAGATGACGACCCACCGGCTTGGAATCTTGGTTTGTTCTGCTGAATAGGCCTAAACTGTTGTTGTTGTGGTCGACACTGTTGTTGATGTTATGGTCCCTAATAAGGTGTCCGCTGTTGAGGTGTTCGTCATTGAGGTGTAGTGAAAGTGGATCCCCTTTGGAAGCCATGATATCCTAGTGTATGTGTGGCTAGTGTTTGATGTTGCTATGCACCAAATGACACCTGCCTTGTTGGTCTTGCTAGAGTCCTGCTCTGACCCTCGCTAATAAGCTCCTCCTCTGCTATGAGAGCCTTCTAGATGACATCGTGCAAGGTTTGAGGCATCAGAATCCTAACCTTTTCACGTATGCTTCCATTAAGGCCAAACAAGAACCTCTTGACCTTAAGTTTCTCAGTATTAATATGTCGAGCATACAAAAGAAACTCCATAAAACGGGCCTCGTACTCGAGAACTATATGACCACCCTGTCATAAGGCGTTGAACTCATTGAGCTGACGCTCAATGAATTCCTCTGATAGGTACCTTTGTCAGAACCATTCCCATGACATGTCTTCGATGACCATGTTCAGTTGTGGCAGGAGCATCTTCCACCATAAAAGAGTGCTCCCCTTCAGTTGAAAGACCGCCATGCGGACCTTCATTTTGGAGGTATAGTCATGAAGT
Organism: Picea engelmannii; assembly: GCA_009831015.1. Taxonomy (NCBI): domain Eukaryota; kingdom Viridiplantae; phylum Streptophyta; class Pinopsida; order Pinales; family Pinaceae; genus Picea; species Picea engelmannii. The sequence goes on along the minus strand of ML783207.1, from coordinate 142,208 downwards.
GAAAAGAACATCGTCATATTCTCCAACCGTGCCTTGGCGGTTGCACCGTCTGGGCCACCAAATAACTCAGGAAATTTGACCTTCTCGAGTTCGGGGTGAATTCTACCAGCACCAACCGGAGTGTGCAGTGGACCCTCAGGGGGTGTCAGTGTACTGGCCTCCTCTCTTTCCAAACGGCTGATCAATGCCTCAGACATCTTCTTGAAAGACCTCATCAGCCCAACCACATCACCCATCACAATCTTCTCCTACCCGACAACCTATTCATCTCCTTAGGGGTTAGAACCCTTAGGTGTGGATGCTACTAGAGGCATCACGCCTCCTCCCCTAGCACCCCATCGTCTGCCTCTGCTGTGTCCTCTAACTATGATTACCTGCATGAATACAAGTCAAATTAATTAGCAACATTATAATCAAATATCATATCAACGAAATTCATAGTGATAACAAGTCGCGAGTTGAACCCACTCTGATACCATGTGTAACGACCCCATCGTTAGCACTACAAGCGAAGAAGAATTTCAATTTTTTTTTGTTTATAGAAATAAGGCCAAGACGACAACAATTGAACCACACGACTGACGACGAATGCAACCACGCAGTCCAGGCAACAGACAACTATGACTCCCAGCATTGGCACAAGAGAAACTGGGCGAAACGTGCGTAGAGAAACAAGGGGAAACAACTACATGCCCGACGCAACAGGACCACACCTACAAGATAAGGGACAACATCCCCCTCCCGACACAACGACCTTGAAAACCAATGACTAGAACCTCAGGGCACACGAACCAAACACATGAAGGCGTTCAACCCGTGTGCCAAAAGAAAACTTACAACGTTCAACAACACTCACATGGAAGGCACTGACTCTGGCCAAGTTATCATTCACTGCTATCCAATAGGGCACACCATGATCCCCTCATCAGGAATCATGCCATCCCCAGGTGATAGACGCGTCAATAAACTTGGCACAATATAACCTAACGGGACCAAGGACTCTAGAAAACTAGCACACTAAGAGATGAAACAACTAACAAGGATACTACGCCCACACCCCAAGAAATCAATCGACAAGACACAAGATGACGTCGTTTGAAGGAAGCATAAGCTAATACATGACTTCGCCGACAACCCGACCATTCATCAAGTCTAAACTAGTCAATAATTACAATATGTTTTAACATTCATTACCAATCTAAATTTAACAAGTCAAAATTATAAATTAGTCTTTAATTTACAATCTAATTTAACATTAAATACAATCAATTTCGGCAAGTCAAAATTACAAACTAGTCATAAATTTACAACCTGATTAACATTAAATACAAATCAAATTCGACGAGTCTACATTACAATTTAGTCATTAACTTACAATCTGATTAACATTAAATACAAATCAAATTCGACGAGTCTACATTACAATTTAGTCATTAACTTACAATCTAATGACAAGTCTAGTTAATCAATACTAAAACTAATTTGACAAGTCTAATCCAATTTAATTTAAAGACTGTCTTTAAAGGAAGTAATCTTGACTAATCAAATTAAAGGTTGTCTATTCAATTAAAGCCTGTTCTACTCCAAGGTTGTTAATTAAAGGCTATCTAAGAATGTTATCTTATGATCCTAACTTAAAGGGGCACTGAAACCTGATTTTGTTGATCTATCAGTTGTCTTTAAGGGATTTAAAGTTTAAAAAGAAATTAGCTGTAAAAGGGTATAAATAGCTGTCCAAACTCATTTGTAAGATAGGTGAGGAAGTTGGGAATTAAAACGTGGTATCTCTAGGTTAGGTAAGATATAGTGTTTTCATTTAAATATTTTAAAGGAAGAATTAAACTTGGATACAACGAAAATAGTGTAAGCATGTAAAGGGTAAGTTATACAGCCAAGTGTGAAATACAATAAATATCGCAAGGAATACGCAACACAGAGCTTGTATACAATATGTACAATATATATTGTGGATATAGATCGCAAAAGATGCATAAATCTACCCAACCAACTACACTGTCAGCTAAATCCACCCAATAGGGAGTCGTTTCTATTTGTCTTGATTTCCGCATGTTCGTCCAATTGCTTGATGTGCTAATACATTGATTCGTTGTTGTCTTTTTCCTATTCGACAGGCGTGGCGTTCGTCGTTCAATTGTGTTGTTTAACTGAAATCGCTTTTGTCATCCTGTTTAAAAAAAAAATGCACGTTTAGCTTCGCTTGTAGTCATAATGATTTGGGTCATTACATATGGTATCAAAGTGGGTTCAACCCTGCGACTGTGGATATCCATGATTTCCACAATAGTAAACCCTTGAGTTTTAACCTAGCTTTAACTAAAAAGTTTAGCGTTTCAATGTGGTGATCTCGATTAGAGGATGCCACAGAGGTTCATAGCATGGTGTTGTGGAAGGAGGTGTGATGCCTCCTAAGGAGCCTGCCCCCTCGGAGTTTGAACCCCAAGGGGAAGAACCAGTCCTTGGGATAGATTCGATGGTTGAAGGGATGATGATGGTCTGATAAGGCCCTTCAAGGGATTGTAAAAATCCATTAATTCACCATTTGTTCTGAGTGAGGCCAGGGTGCCTGTACCCTTGAGGGTCCATAGCGCGCCCCAGCCAGTACCCTTAGCATCCATTGATAACTTGAGAGAGATGATTTCTTGAGTCCTCAAGTGCTGCGAATGGCTACGCCGTCGAGGCATGGCTATAGATCAGTGGTTTTTCAACCGACGGGGGGGTGCTCTTCTATGGTGGAGGATGCTCTTGCCACTTCTGAACATGGTCGTCAACGACGGGTCATGGGAACTGTTCAAGGAAGAGTTACGAGAGAGGTACCTTTCAGAGGAATTCATTGAGTCTCAACTCAACAAGTTCAACACCTTACAACAGGGTGGCTGCACGGTGCCCGAGTATGAGGCCCGTTTTGTGGAGTTTCTTCGGTATGCTCCACACCTTAATACTGAGAAGCTTAAGGTCAAGAGGTTCTTGTTTGGACTTAATTTTAGCATACGCGAAAAGGTTAGGATTCTGATGCCTTAGAACTTGCATGATTCCATCCATAAGGCCCTCATAGCAGAGGAGGATCTTGTTAGCGGGGGTTAGAGAAGGACTCCCGCAAGACCGACAGGGAAGGTGTCATCCGGTGCATAGAAGCATCAGACACTCGCCAGACATACGCCAGGATATCATGGCTTCCAGAGAGGATCCAGTTTCACTACACCTCAGCGACCAACACCTCAACAACGGACTCCTTATCGGGGACCACAACATTAGTGACAACGTAGACCACAATAGCAATAGTTTAGGCCTATTTAGCAGAATGGACCAGGATTCTAGGTCGGTGGGTTGTCAGCTTCTACTTCAGGTACCAGGAGTACTGGACCAAAGAAGGGGTGTTGGACATGTCGGGAGCCACACTATCAGTGAAAATTCCCAGTGGAGAGGAATAGAGCATCTGGATTAGTCGGACCCACTAAGGTGGGATATTGGGGCAAGGCCCATCGAATTCATTCTGTGGTGAATAACCACCAGGAAGAGAACACGTCGACTGTGCTTGAGACGTCAAGTATCATCACTGACCAGACCCTTACTATTTTGATAGAACTCGATGCTACTGAGAGTTTCATTTCTGGTACAACACTAAAATGAATTAAGGTAAAGGCAGTCGAACATGATGAATTTATCCTGGTAGAAATGGCCTCAGGAGCTAAACAGAAGGTTGGTGGGAAGGATACAGGTAGTACCCTTAACCTGGGAGAGTTTGTCATGAGAGCCAACCTGTACGTCATGATCTTAGGATCTTATGATGTTGTTATCAGTATGGACTTGTTGGAATCATATGAGGCGATACTCAACTGTAAGATGAAATGGTTGAGCTTGGTCAATGATGAGGGACAGAGACGCGTGATTGTAGGTCGAAAACAGGGAGTTTTCCTAAGGTTTATCTCTTCCTTGCAGTTATGAAAGAGCATGCGCAAGGGATGTAAGCTTTATGTGATCCTTGCGTTAAATGAGAAGGGAGTAGTGAAAGGTATAGAACACCTTCCCGTGGTGAGAGAGTTTGCGGACATATTCCCGGAGGAGTTACCCGGGATGCCGCCAAAGAGGGAATTGGAGTTTACCATAGAACTGAAACCAGGGACTGAACCAATAATGAGAACACCTTATTGTATGTCGACCCTGGAGTTACAGGAGTTGAGAATTCAACTGAAGGAATTGGTGGACCTTGAACTGATACGTCCGAGTGTGTCAACATGGGGTGCGCCTGTTATCTTCATATGAAATAAGGATGGGTTTTGGAGGCTCTACATTGACTACCATCAATTGAACAAGGAGACAATCAAGAATCAGTATCCGTTGATGAGGATTGATGATATTTTCGATCATATGAAGTGTGTGACGGTGTTTTCAAAGATCAATTTTCGATCAGGGTATCACCAGTTACATATCAAGGAGGATGACGTCCCTAAGACCTCCTTTAAGACGAGGTTTGGACATTACGAGTTTACTATTTTACCGTATGGACTGACAAACACCCCAGGGGTATTTATGAGTTTGATGAACAAGGTGTTCTACAAGTACTTGGACAAGTTTGTCCAAGTATTCATTGACGATATGTTGATTTACTCTCGAATGACGGAGGAGCATGAAGAGCACTTGCGCTTGGTACTATAGTGTCTATGAGAGCACAAATTGTATGGGAATTTTTCCAAATGCTCGTTTTATCTATCTAAGATTCACTACTTAGGGAATGTCATCTCCGATGAAGGTATCATCATGGATCCAACAAAGGTCGAGGCTATTATGGAATGGCCTATGTTGAAGAATGTCCCGGAAATGCGTAGCTTCATGGGTTTAGTAGGATACTATCGACGGTTCATCGAGGGATTTTCAAAGATAGCAAATCTGATCACGGAATTACAGAAGAAGGACAAGAACTTTGTTTGGACCGAGAAATGTGCAGAAACATTTCATAGGCTCAAGGATTTTTTGACAATGACACTGATACTAAAGGTCCCTGACATGGACGTGGAATTCTTGGTATTCACTAATGCAGCCAAGGAAGTCTTAGGAGGAGTCTTGATGTAATACGGTTGAGTGATCGCTTACATCTCAAGGAAACTGAGAAGGCATGAGGAGAACTATGCAACCCATGACTTGGATTTGTTAGCCATTATATATGCCTTGAAGGTTTGGAGACACTACCTTGTTGGATGAAAATTTGAACTATAGATGGACCACTATAGACTACAACACATATTTACGCAAAGCGATCTGAACACACGAATATGACGTTGGTCGGAATTTCTTAGCAAGTACGATTTCGAGATTTCTTACATAAAAGGAACAATGAACGGAGTGGAAGATGCATTGAATTGGAGACCACACATATTTTCAGTGTTGCCTCTTTAGACGAATCTACGTGAAAAGATTCTAACTCTACCACGAGACGATGACTGGTACAGAGAGGTCAACGATTTTATCAGACAAATCACAATGATGGTACCAAGATTTGAAGGAATTACGTTGACGAAGATGGATTATTGAGGTTTAAGAATTGGGTTTACGTACCACTGAATGACGAGTTGAGGAGTTTGATCCTAAACAAGGCTCACAGAGCAGTGTACATGGCTCACCCAGGAGTCACCAAGTTGAGGGAGGACCTTAAACCCTTATTCATCTAGAAGGGATGAAGGCAAACATAATCAACTATGTGGCTAGATGTATAGAATGTCATTAGGTGAAGGCTGAACATAGGCATCTAGCAGGATTACTACAACCACACGCTATTTCAGAATCGAAATGGGAGGTCATTTCTATGGATTTCATTGTTGGATTTCCAGTACCGCCAAGGATACACGACTCAATTTTTGTGGTTGTCGACACTCTGATGAAGAGTGGTCATTTTATTCCTATTCATACATCATATCAGGCACCTGACATAGATAAAGTTTTCATCAGTGAGATTGTGAGGCTACATGGTGTGCCTGAGAGGATTATACCCGATCGAGGATCGATGTTTACCGGATGATTTTGGACTAGTTCCAAGAGGCATTGGGAACCCAACTTATCTTTATTACTGCATATCACTTGGAGACAAACAGGCAGACCGAATGAGAAAACCAAATCCTGGAGGACTTGTTGTGTATGTACATGATGGACCAACATAAGCGTTGGGAAGAATTCTTTCCAGTTGTAGAATACGCATATGACAAAGGTTACGAAAGCACCATTAATATGGTGATTTCGAATTTCCTTATGGGAGACTGTGTCAGATGCCTTGGAGTTGGGATCAACTTTAGGATAAGGTTCCGGTGGGACCAAAAGAGATCTAAGAAATGGAAGAACAAATGCAAACAAAAGACAAAAGATCAAGGAAGCGAAGGATCGGAGAACAGTTATGCCGATGCACATCATGTCGACCATAGTTATGAAGTTGGTGATCGAGTCTTCTTTCATTAGAAATGCATAAGTGTTCGATCTAGTTGGAAAGGGTGCTAAAATCTTTCCTAGGTTCGTGGGAACCTGCGAGATTGTGGAAAAGAGAGGGCAGTGGCCTATTGACTAGCCTTGCTGGATCCTTGAGGCGTATGCAAGATGTCTTTCTCATCTCTGTTTGAGACATTATTTAAGTGATCCTACTGATGTTTTGAATTGTTTACCTTGCATGTATTGAATGAGAGTGCGCTCATGGATGAGACGATCCTCATTCTGGATCATCGCTTTCGATAGCTACGGTGTCGAACAGTAGATCAGGTCAAGGTCCATTGGGACAACTACAGTCCGCACTCATCGACCTGGGAGGATGCATATGATATGCACCAACCGTTTCTTTATTTGTTTGATAGATAGACTTATGACACTGTGATACAGATTATTTCAGCACTTATATACTGTGAAACTTCGGGACAAAGTTTAGAACAAGAGGGGGTGTATGTAACATCCCACTCTTGCGCACACCGAGCAAACTTATTCTTTGAGGATGATTTCTTGCAAGTGATCTAGATTATTATGCTATTGGGCGTTTGATTATGATTATGAGACATTATGGATATGATGACCTGTATTTTGTTGTATTGACATAGACAGGTGTTATTGATCGAGTCAGGGAGTGGACAATTGGGGTTTGATTGTTGTATATATGACCTATGTACATCTGATTATATGTTATGATTATGGATTTTATTTCTGACATGATTCGTTGATGATGCAGGCTAATGACAGCTTGCCGACCAGACTCACATATGGAGTAGAGGGGTCACGCATGACTACCAGAGACATTGAGGGAGAGGTGTGGACAACAACCCTGACAAAGCCTACTATCACTCTCACCATGGCTCTAAATGTAGGTTAACGATTACCTAGTTCGAGAATACCCACGATGCTATGAGGGAATACTGCGACAGTCACTCACAATGATTCTAAGGGGTGTGCAATAAGGCAGGGGCCTTATTCCTTAGAGGCCCTTAGTCTCCCACAAGATCACCTGACGAAGTATTAACTCAAGGGGTTTTTGATGTCTACCAAGTTAGTCAAGAGGTGAGTGGAACCGTTTGATCACGTAGTGCATCCTGAATGGCACGTCGCACAAGAAAAATGAAATAAGGTGAGTAGCACCCTTGGAGCATGTATTGCATCCTGAAGGGAACGTCGCACAAGGAAACAGAATGAGTCGAGTGGCAGCCTTGGAGAACCTAGTGCATCCTAAAGGGCACGTCGTGTTGTTAACTAATCAGAGAATAAACCTATATGGCCTTATAATGAATAATGTGATAAGAAATATTTAAAAATAATTTCCCTAATAAAATGTTGCCCAGCCTAGGAAAATAAAATCTAGGTCTAAGTGATACTTGTGGTAGAAAGAAAAATAAAATAATAATAATAATAATAATACTAATAATCATCATTAAACATGTGAGGAGAAGGGGGTAAGCCATTCAATTAATTTATAAAAATCAAATTACTTGGGGGGATTACATTTTTACCAAAAAGGGAAATAATTTTTTTGTTACTTATGCTAATTAAAAAATTATTAATTAAAAAGAAAAAGGGGAAAAAGGTAATTTCCTACACTTGCTAATTTGAGTTTTAGATAAAAAGGGAAAGAGGGAATTTAAAATAATTAGGAAACTAAGGGAAAAAGAGGGAAACATAAAGATAAAGGGAAACATAAGGAAAAAACATAATGACTAACTTAGTAAGGTATCTTTCCTTTAAGAACTTTCTAAATTGAACTAAACTAGTAAATTAGTAAGGGGGTAAGTCATTAAAATATGTAAGGAAATATGGGGACACCTAGGAGTGATTCTAGGAATGCTTTTAGGTGGGTGAGGGAAATAGGAGTAATTAAATAATTAATGAAATTAATTTCTAGTGCAACGAAGGGGATGGGTGACACATGTATGGGGAGGATTTTTCTGAAATAAATTATTGAACATTAAATTAAATGGGAAATTGGGAAAGAAATGACTTAGAAACTCTACATAAAGGAGGGAGGACGAGGAGGATGGATCTCTTCCTTTATGCGTAATGTTACACTGCATAATTTTCGACTTGATTGACTTATCTTGTGGGAGTTGGGATACCTAGCATGGTGAGGAGTGGTAGCTTGGCCTTGCGAGGCAAGCTATGAGCTAGTTGTTCTTTGGTTAGTGTGCATGGCCCCTTTGCAACTCAAGGGGATAAGGGGGAAGAAGAGTATCCCTATCATTGGCTGGGAGGTATCAGTGAAGTCTCATTAGTTGGAAAGTGGGAGTTTCACAGAGCACGTGGGACAACGACTTAGAGTTGTTACCTTGGGCTACAATACACATGCTTTTATTTTTCATGGTAGATTACTATTGATCTTACGCTTTCATTTATGTACTTTTAATTGTGTAAAGAAGGTGTTGATTCAACATTTTAATCAAGAAGTTAAATTCACCATAGCTTTAAGCTCACTGCTTGACTTGATTCCCTTGACAATTGATCCCGGAATGTTGTGTATGTCCTATTGGTTTTAATGATTTGTTGTGAAGAGTTGTGCTTTTTACTTCATCCTCATCCCTATATAATTAGTCCATGCCTGAGTAGTCACACACGAGTCAGATCGATGGTCATCACTTCGGTGTTAATAGACCTATAGATCCTAATTTCCTTCTTTTTTGTGCATGGATGATGAGCGAAGGATGTCTACCCAACTATCTATCCATGTCGATTGTTCCTGTTTGATGGTTTGCCTTGCGCCTTTTGCAATTGAATACTTCTACAATTGTTTATCTTTTATTTCCATGATCTGCTTATTATCCTCTACATTCTTAATACTTTTCCTGGAAAATTTAAGTCTGTGTTTCTAATGCATTTCTCGGTGAAGTATATCTCTGCGTTGCCAATACTTTTCCAGGAAATTTAAGCCTACAATATATATTACATTTCTTGGAAAATTTTCCTATGGATTTGATATGTTTTAAAGGTGATCTTACCTTGCATTTAAAACATCTAGCCTGCGATTTACCCTCTGTATTATTGATATATTTTGATGGAGATTTTCCCTGCACTTTTCATACTTATGGCTTGCATTTGTTTTCCTCTGCAATATTGATTAGCATTGGATAACAACCTGATGTTACAGTGAGATTTTATTTTGACTTTTATGGGAGTTGTTACTCTGCAATATCATATTTTACTTCGATCTCTCTTGGCGTTGATACACTATGATATTATGTTACCCAGCTAATTGAACATTGCAACGATTAATTTCGTGTAAGGTCTTGTAGCGATTAATATGGTTTAATTATTGCAGCATTATAATATGTTAGACAACAAGAAATGTTAGACATTAGCCATGCGTTAGACAACAATATATCGTTCCAATTTTATATTCAACAGACATCTTGCACATTTAAAAGACAACGAAATTCATAGCTATTAATAGCAAATTTATAAGTGACTGTGAATTTATACATTAAATGGCATGAATGGCGGTATATTTACCACTGCTCATGATTTCATTGATTCAAATTTATGTACATATAGCGAACTGACATATTGGCAGCGAATTGAATTAGGTAATAACAACGGGAATATCATTTTATAGACAATGATTATTATATTGCAACGGACTACGTTTTCTTCTCATATAACAACTCAATTTATTTGACTGCGAAATTACATGCTTTAATTGCTATTTTAATTATACTTATGAATGCGAACTCATATATATGCCTGTGTTCATTTTTATATGCGTGCAATTTTGTTGGGAATAATGGATAGGGTTGGTAAGTCTACGTTTTAACATTGGCAGTGTTCTACTACTCCGTTCTACCAATGCCATTTGAATGGGCCCTTGATTCCTTTACTACTGCATTTTAACTTTAGTTCGAACAACAATTATTATGGACGGCTACTTGGTTGCTGACAACGATTGTAAATATTTAATTAGTGTTAATACCTTGTTAAATGGTGAATAGTACAGGTTAATTCCATGAAAGTTAGTTGGTATAATATGTTCACTCCCATAATAAGTATTGTGGAAAAAGGAATATGTTCATATCAATTTGAATTCTATTAATTTAAATATTAATGTTAATATATATATATATATATATATATATATATATATAATATTAATCGCAATGTGGAATGTTGTGCCTTTAAAGGCAATTCCGAATAATGTGTTCAATTTATAAAAATGATGTAAATTGACATTGTAATTATGTTGGAAAATTTATAATAGTTCCATTATATTATTGTGCTCACGAAATTTTTGTGTATGACTGTGTTTTGGAATGATGTTGTGTATGAATGTGAAATACCTTTACTCCTTTCTTATATTTTTAATATTTTTAGAAAAATTTAAAATATTGTTAGTACGCCTCTTGAGAATATATTTAGGTGCCACGTCACTAGCAGAAAGCCGGTTACGCCAACTAGTTGGAAGGTATGTCATTTTGGTAAATGCATATTTTATTATAAGCAGTTTACTACATTTCTTAATGTATGGACTTCTAGCTACCAATAATGGATTATCACATGCTAGTGCACTCGATTTTGGAGACCGATTCCATAAGCATCAGATGCTTGTAGCTATTGGAATTAGTGAGTAGAAGGATACAATTAATCTATCCACATTATGGTTTGTTGGTGAAGTCATTAAGATCTTGCGCAATTTAATTTGAGTGATGTCATCTCACGTCGTGTCGACTTGTTGCTTGGATGTGTGGGTGTTGTACTTTAGCTTGTAGCCATTGTCGTGTTTGTGTCAGGCGAGGAGTCGTTTCTATCTGTCTTGATTTCCGCATGTTCACCCAGTTGCTCGATGTGATAATGCATTAAGTCGTTGTTGTCTGTTGCATGTTTGGTGGGCATGGTGCTCGCCGTCCAATTGCGTTGTTTAACTGCAATCGTTTTTGTCATCCTATTTAAAAAAAAATTGCACGGTTAGCTTCACTTGTAATCTTAACGATTGGGGTCATTACACCAGCTAAGAGATTCCTGCTTACCTGTTCCAGAGATACCTTGACAAGAAAATGGGACACTCGAGGGACTGAGAGCAGTGAAGGAGCACATTCCTTGGGTTGGACATGTCAAGATGAAGAGAGATGTAGAAAATTTGGGACAATTATAGGAGAATACCAATGGGTTGTGGATTTAATGTTGTGAGTGGACTGTTAGAGCACCCTTTTCTTGTGGTTACTAGCCCCAGCACGGGGTGATTTGTTGTTGATATTTGGAGTTGTAGTTCTATGGTTTTGTGGAATGTCCATCCCAAGAAACTAGTTGCACAAACGTTTTAAAAGATAAGTGTGTGATTATTTTCTAAGTTTCTCTTATGAGTTTATGGTTGTGTTTTACCATGTGTATGAGAATTATTTTTATGTGATGTTGTTATATTATTTATGGTTGTATTATGCTGTTCTAGAATGTTGTACATGAATTAGTTATGGGTAAGGCTAGAAGAATTAATTAGCAAAATAAAATTTTGAATTCATTTGTTTTCCGCAAGTAATGTTCCCTGGTTAAGTTGGGGTAAATTACAACAGATATTATCAATGATGATATATTCCATGTCCAAATTGAGGTAGTTGAGAAAAAAAAATCGTTTTCAATTACAAAATGACCATCCTATTTGTAATTATCATCTAGATACATTGAAAAGTGATATTGTTGTTGATGAGATATATTGTTCAAAACAAGGTTGGGATTTACCATCATACAATTGATCAAATATTTTAGGAACAAATAAGTCAAGTGATTTGAAAATGGTATTGTAGTAGTTTTAAAAAAAAAATCATGTCACCAAAAAAACATCTTTCGTACGTCTGATGAATATCATGAATAAGCTCACAAATACTCATAATGAAAATAATCTAATATTCCTTAGAAGATATTGTATCATATATTTAGAAAAAGATAGTAATAAAAAAACTTCAATTTTTTGAAATCAATTCCATTAAAGGTGATCATGCAGAAAGCTAGTGTAAGCTATGGAAAATTAGAAGAAAATAAAAAGGAATAGTTCAAATATTTTTTATTAAATGATAAATTTTTTTCTATTGATATCAATATATGTGTTATAGCACCTCCAAATTTTCAATATCGGAAAGTGGATGATGAGGAAGTGGAAAATATTGTGTTATCACTTGTCACAAAATTTGCAACAATCCTCAAGAGGATATCCTATTTCCTTTTGACCATGAGACCAAATACCCTTATTAGCCTGAGTCTAAAGATGATGTTGAAATGAAAATCAAACACGTCTATATATTGGATGGTAAATGTACTATTTCTACTCAAATAAATAATTGGAAATGATAAATATCAATCAATTCATTTAAGATTTCATTATAGTGTATCGTGCTTATTTCATTATGGTGTTCCATAGAGCATTCTTACAAAATTATTCAAACAAAAAAATGTTTCTAACGGTGAATATGATAGCACTCCTTCATTGACAAAGTCCGGAAAACAAGGGATACATGCATATATAGTAATATATCATGCCACCCAAGGAAGGGAATCATTTGCCCCGAAGAGTGTTGGGTACAAATCTTATTTTTATAGATATGTTCTCAACCATTATCTTATTTCATAGATATTTTTAATTTGTTTCTTACTCTTAAAATTTATTGGTTTGTAGATTTTTTAAAATGATTGTATGGATGTGTTTGACTTTTTGATAAAGGATAACTTGAAATATAACATGGATATTTTCTTGATATGAAATGATTTATGGAAAAAATGATAGACTACGTTTGAAATTTATAAAAATAGTTTGTTGGCATGCTCACCTAAGAGCATAAATAAAGATGATTTCGTTTACTACAAAACAAAACAATATGGATCTAATTTTTTTTAGACCATTATGTGACATAGATGAAGCAAAATTGCACATTCTAGTAGAGAAAATAATAGATGGATCAATTTGGATTAGTAGAAAAATTGACTGTGATGTTTGTCCATAAAATTTAGCATACTAACAAGTGGGTCAAAGATGAAAGAACTACAATAAATATGGTATGTGAATATTTAGAAGTTCAAGACAATGAATTCTATACTTTTTAGCAAGACTTTGATAGAAATGTGGTTGAAGTCTACAAAATTTATGGAGATCATTTTGTACAACAGTGCACTATTCTAAGTGTGTATAAGTAGGTAAAATGTCCAGGGAAGAAGAGGAAGAGGAAGAGGAAGAGGATCCTAAATTTCCTAAGACTACTGAAAACATTTTGGACATATATATTAAGCAAAAGGAGATTATTGTGACACTGGAATTTGACAAAAATATCTCGCACTTTGTTTATTGATGTTGTCATTCATCATCATTATGCAACACAATAATAAAAAAATATGTTAAAAAAAATATAATCTTTTTTTTTATTATAAATGCATTAAAAATAATAAAGGTAAATACATAAAAAACTTGCCAACATTCTTAGATGAAGTTGCAAATGATTTTTCTAAGAAATACACATGAATGGTTATTTTGGAGGTTGACGCAGACGAGATTTTGCCACAACCTCCACCTGGTCGCACTCTCCTACTCACAGGATCGTTCTCAACTTCCCCTTTGAGCCGAATTAGCTCTTTGGATCCCCACTAGAATCTCTAGTAAAAACCCGATCCACAGGTCCTTTCTTCACCCACACGGCTCTTTGTACTTAACCGTGATCTTTCCCGACTCAGTATCGGGTTTCGGGGTCTCCTCTTTCCCGATGCCAAGAGTTCCTATACTCTCGAATCCCCAATCTCCAATGAGCTCTCTTCCGGCCTTAGCCCCTCCTGGCTATGTTCTCTGGTCCATATGATCGTTCTCATAAGACCAAAGCTTTATATCCTCCTCATCGGGTTTTCAGACTTTTCAATGCCCAAATACATATGTCCTCAGGATTCGCGATCCCTCGAATCCTGATTTCCTGCAATACTAACAGCTGGCAACTCCTATCCTCCTTTAGCATGATCAATGGTCATGATTGCCTACGAAACCAATGGCTCCAGATCTCCCTTGGGACTTCGGGGTTTCAAATGTCAAAAAACATTTTCCCATGGGAATGTCGATCCCTCGAATCTCAACTCTCCGATATGCTGACAGTTGGGCCCTTAAACGACACTTTTCTCCTTGTCGGGGTTTCGGACCTCATGATTCCGAAATGCATAAACACCTTGTCACCAGGATTCCCGATATCCCGATGACCAAAACGCCGATAGATGACTTCCCGTCGGGACTTTCCCCAATGGCTCCGATTTCTGCCACGCGTCCCCAGAATGGACAGTTCAGATTCCTCCTCGTGGTTTTGAGACTTCTGATGTCCCGACTTTCACGACCTCAGGAACTCCGATTTCCTAAGTGTCGATATACCAACTCTCTTCGGATTTCTAACACTTGTCTCCCCAAACAGACGGCTCAGGTGATATCGGGGTTTTCACTATGGACTTCCCCGATCTCCAGTCCACGAGAATGTCGATATCCCGACAATTGACTTTTCCTTTCGGGGAATTTCCCGAATGCCCCGATGTCCTCCATGCATCCTCCTATGATGGACGGTCCTGATCACCTCTCGCGATTTTGTGACTCCAAATGTCCTAGGCGTCTTGTCTTCAGGATCTGCGAAACGCCAAACCCCGATGCGTCGATTTGACTATTCTATCAGGACTTCCCCCGATAATCTGGATCTCCGCCACGTGTCTTCCCAACTGACGGTCTAGATCTTTCCCGCTATTTCGAGACTTGAAGTGTCTCGACTCTTTCGACCTCGAGAACTCTGATTTCCTGATCACCGATATTCCAATGTCTCATGCCCGTATCTCCGAAATGGATGATCACGCGACACGCATCCTCCTTCCGATGGACGGCTGTGATTTCTTCACTACTTCGGGACTTGAGATGTCCCAGATTTCTCGACCTCAAGACCTCCGATATTCCGAGTGCTGATATCCCGATAAGCCAACTCTTTCGAGACTTTCACCTTGGCTTTTCCTGATGCGTTAACCACTGTGTAACTCACGACAGATCTGACAGCTGTCAGTTTCTTCACTCTATATCTGACGGCTCAGATCACCTCTTCTCTTGCGCACCCTCCGGACGTGAATACTTTCCAACGGTCCAGATCTTATCGGCCGATACGACAGCTGTCGTTGCTCCTCCTGAGCTTCTGCGCACTTTCTTCCTGCACTTGGAAGAATTCCAAGTTTTCCAAAGGCCTCAACCTTTGTCTGTCTCCTCCTCTTGAGAAATCCAGACTCTGAGCTTCACTACGCATGTGGGAACGTTGTTCCTCCTGAGCTTTGCTCCCTTTGAATCCTTAAGGGATTCTGAGGTCTGCACTTCTGCGAAGTCTTCACACACACACAGTGCTATCTCTCCTGAGCTACTCAACACTCAGACCCCAATGGGATTTTATCTGTCTTCCTTCTCCCTGCAGATGCAGAGATATGGATGCCCTCTTGGCTATCCTTCTGCCTCAAGTAGCTTCTTGCTGAGTCTATAGGGTGTTCAGCAACCCTGTGAAGATCCCTTAGTGGATTCTTCTTCAAATTACAAAACTCAAAAGTGTTCTCTTCTCCTTTATGTGCATGCCTACACAATGTCTCTATGCCCACCTGGAAGAGTATATTTTCACAGAACGTCCAGTAGTCCTGTTCCCTTCTCTTGTGCACCCCTTTCACCTGCTCAATGCCCACCTTGGCAGAGCTCTCAGAATCCTCAGTGATTCTGTCTCTTCTTCCTGAACTCACAGTAGAGTTCTCTCTTTGTGCACTCCTTGCACTGGCTCATTGCTCACCTAGTAGAGCTTCATAGAATCCTTAGTGATTCTGGCTTCTGTCTGAACTCACAACAGAGTTCCTCCAATTGCACCTTGTGCCTATGCTCAATGCCCACTTGGCAGAGCTTCACAGAACTCACAGCAAAGTTCTGTCTGCAATTGTGTTTCTCATACACAGCCTTGCCTCCAAGGTATTCAACAACCTTGAGGTCTTCTTCTGAGTTGTTGATTCCAGTTCTCGTGCCGCAACACGTCTTTGTCTGAACCCCCAGTATTCATAAGTGCTTTAGTGCACCGGTATTCAGAGACCGTAGTACATTGTCACGCCCTACTGGCATGAAACCTCAAAGACCTTCACCTGAAATCAAAACAACCTGCAAATGCCTAGCATACATTCACAACATATAAAGAACACTCACAGACATCTATTCAACACAGAATAATGCAGGAAAAATTGCTCTTTGTATTAAATATGGGAAATGCCTATATTTACAATGTGTTCCTGAGCACGGCCTGTAACAGGGTCTCGGCTCCTTCTCTTCTTCTCTCTACACGTAGAGTATCACACAACTCTACTCAACTCCCGACTCTTCTATCCTTCCCGACTACTCACAAAATGAGATCTGAAATCTCTTTTACCTGAGGGGGATCTTCGAGCGCTTCCCTCCAATCTACCTACCCTATTCAATTACATTGAATGGGCTGTCTAGTCCAGCATCTGGATCTAGATCTCAGGCATACAAACATTAATGGCCGATCTACCTAATGCATGCACAAAGGCATGGCTCTATGGCTCAACAACCTAGACAATTCAATTACATTCAATTCAGATCTCAAATGAGGCTGCGCCTCTCTCTTCATCTTTGAATGCACGCACTCGATGTGGCTGGCTGGCTGACATGGAGAGATGATCCTGCATCAAACTCCTCAGCTGCAAAATTCATGATCTCCTACTCATGAGCTTCCCATATCAACTGTTGAAATCCCCCCTGGATCCCAAATCATCCTCTGGAGTTGTTCATATGCTCCATCTTCCTGCTGCTGCTGCTGCTTCTGTGATGCTACTGTTGTTTCCTCCCTTCTGCTCAGCCTCTCCTTGCTGGTTGTCTCTGCAGACTTCAACATCAACCTTCTGATCATGTCAATCACTTCGTCCAACTGCTCCCATGGTTGGCTCTGCTCATGCAATCTCCTCAGCTGCAAAAATTTCTGTCACATGAGCAGATCATCATGATCTCCCATGCCTTCTTCATCAGTTTCCAACTTCACCTGTTGGATATGCACGCTCTACACTTTCACCCTCTCTTCCAGGGCTTCAATTTGTTCCCACAAACCAGCAAAACAAATGTTGTCTGCCCGTTCTTCTCCTTCTTCTGCAAACTCCCTTATTGCAGTATTTTCAACTTCCTGGCTGAAAATATTGAGCCATTCCTCGGAATGCTCATCATCCTCTCCTGCTTCTTTTGCTGTCAGCTTCAGTGCTACAGCTTCTTTAGCTTCCTAGTTGAATGCATTGAAACACTACTCAGAATGCTCTTTTTCCTCTCCTACTTGGGCAGCTTCCAAAGTCTTCTCCAATTCCTCTTTGACAGTCTCAACTGACTGTTATGCTACTGTTGCTGCACCATCTGCAACACAGACTTCTGCCTCCTCCTGGGAAAATGGTAGGAATACTCCAATTCCCCCAATCATCAGAATATTATCCTGATCTTCCTCCTCTTTCAGCTGCACATGCTGATCCAAACTCACCTGCTCATCCCTTCCCACCTTGCAATATGGGATGTCTCTAATACCCTCCTGACAGTCTTTGAGATCCTGTAGTGACCTCAATTCATTGCCCAGCTGGCAATGTGAAATTCCTCGGTTGTCCTCCTGATAGTCTCTGAGATCCCGCAGCGATCCCAATCCTTTTCCCACCTAGCAATTGGGAATTTCCTCTCTGCCCTCCTAGTAGTGCTTGAGATCCTCAAATGATCCCAATTCATTCTCTTCACCAAGAAATTTTCCAGTCTCTGGTTCACATACCTGAGGTTCTTCTTCTGGTCCATTGAGGTTTTTAGCATACCTCAACCATCTTCTTAACAGCCTGCGCTGCCCTCTGACCATCAACTCCTTGACTGGCTAGTTTGCTTTTGGTTTCTTCATGGGCCATTCATACACCCATCTTGGCTTCTTATCCTGTTGCATCTTCAATTCGAGCTTCTCTATGTATGCCTTTAATTCATAGAGCTCTTTATCCATTTCTGCAAGCTTTTCAGACTTGCTTTTCTTCCCAGCATGCCTATGGCCTTCAATAACCATGGTGCTATCTCTGTTTGCTTTCCTAGCAAACCTGCTACTGTCACTTTGCACTAAGAGTGTTACTAGCTTCATCCTCTTACAGTTTCCCTGACTGTCTTCTTGATTGCTACCTACCTGCAAACAACCACCACAGAGTCTCCAGCACTCTGTCTTTCTTTGCCTTCTCACTTCACCTGAAATATACAAGTGAAGTTCCCGCTCTGATACCACTTGATCTGTATCAGAGTGCTCGTTATCTCTTCCTGCCTCTCTTGCCTGAAATATATAGACAAGAAATAATCTCTGATACCACTTGATGTGTATCAAAGTGCTCTTTACCTCTTCCTGCCTCTCTTGCCTGAAATATACAGACAAGAAATAAACGCTGATACCACTTGATGCAGACGACATTTTTCCATGACCTCCACCTGGTCGCACTCTCCTGATCACAAGATCGTTCTCAACTTCCCCTTTGAGCCAAATTATCTCTTTGGATCCCCACTAGAATCTATGGTAAAAACCCGATCCATAGGTCCTTTCTTCACCCACACGGCTCTCTGTACTTAACCGTGATCTTTCCCGACTCAGTATCGGGTTTCAGGGTTTCCTCTTTCTCGATGCCAAGAGTTCCTATACTCTCGAATCCCCGATCTCCGATGAGATATCTTCCAGCCTTAGCCCCTCCTGGCTATGTTCTCTGGTCCATATGACCGCTCTCATAAGACCGCAGCTTTATATCCTCCTCATCGGGTTTTTGGACTTTTCAATGCCCAAATACATATGTCCTCAGGATTTGCGATCCCTTGAATCCCGATTTCCCGCAATACTGACAGCTGGAAACTCCTATCCGCATTTAGCCTGATCAATGGTTGTGATTGCCTATGAAACCAATGGCTCCAGATCTCCCTCGGGACTTCAGGGTTTCAAATGTCGAAAAACATTTGCCCATGGGAATGTCGATCCCTCGAATCCCGACTCTCTGATATGCTGAAAGCTGGCCCCTTAAATGACACTTTTCTCCTTGTCGGGGTTTCGGACCTCGTGATTCCAAAATGCATAAACACCTTGTCAACAGGATTCCTGATATCCCGATGATCAAAACGCTGATAGATGACTTCCTGTCGGGACTTTCCCCGATGGCTCCGATTTCTACCATGCGTCCCCATAATGGATGGTTCAGATTCCTCCTCGCGGTTTCGAGACTTCTGATGTCTCGACTTTCACGACCTCAGGAACTCCGATTTCCCGAGTGTCGATATACCGACTCTCTTTAGATTTCTAACACTTGTCTCCCCAAACGGACAACTCAGGTGATATCAGGGTTTTCACTATGGACTTCCCCGATCTCCAGTCCATGGGAATGTTGATATCCCGACAATTGAATTTTCCTTTCGGGGAATTTCCCAAATGACCCGATGTCCTCCATGCGTCCTCCTATGATGGACGGTCCTGATCACCTCTTGCAATTTTGCAACTCCAAATTTCCTGGGCATCTTGTCTTCAGGATCCACGAAACGCCGAACCCCGATATGCCGATTTGACTATTCTATTGGGACTTCCCCTGATAATCTGGATCTCCACCACATGTCTTCCCAACTGATGGTATAGATCTTTCCCACTATTTCGAGACTTGAAGTGTCTCAACTCTTTCGACCTCGAGAACTCCGATTTCCTGATCGCCGATATTCCGATCTCGTGCCCGGATCTTCAAAATGGATGATCACGCGACACGCATCCTCCTTCCGACGGATGGTTGTGATTCCTTCGCTGCTTTGGGACTTGATATGTCCTGGCTTTCTCGACCTCAGGACCTCCGATATTCTGAGTGTTGATATCCTGATAAGACAACTCTTTCGGGACTTTCACCTTGGCTTTTCCCGATGGGTTAACCACCGTGTAACTCACGACAGATCTGACGGCTGTCAGGTTCTTCACTCTAGATCTGATGGCTCAGATCACCTCTTCTCCTGCTCACCCTCTAGACGTGAAAACTTTCCAATGGTCTAGATCTCCTCGGCCGATTCGACAGCTGTCATTGCTCCTCCTGAGATTCTGCGCACTTTCTTCCTGCACTTGGAATAATTCCAAGTTTTCCAAAGGCCTCAACCTTTGTCTGTCTCCTCCTCTTGCGAACTCTAGACTCTGAGCTTCGCTACGCGCGTGGGAACGTTGTTCCTCCTGAGCTTTGCTCCCTTCGAATCCTCAAGGGATTCCGACGTCTGTGCTTCTGCAGAGTCTTCGCGCACACACAGTGCTATCTCTCCTGAGCTACTCAACACTCAGACCCCAATGGGATTTTATTTGTCTTCCTTCTCCCTGCAGATGGAGAGATATGGATGCCCTCCTGGCTATCCTTCTACCTCAAGCAGCTTCTTGCTAAGTCTACAGGGTGTTCAGGAACCCTACGAAGATCCCTCAGTGGATTCTTCTTCAAATTACAGAACTCAAAAGAGTTCTCTTCTCCTTTCTGTGCCTGCCTGCACAATGTCTCTATGCCCACCTGGCAGAGTATCTTTTCACAGAGCATCCAACAGTCATGTTCCCTTCTCCTGTGAACCCCTTGCACCTGCTCAATTCCCACCTTGGCAGAGCTCTCAGAATCCTCAGTGATTCTGTCTCTTCTTCCTGAACTCACAGTAGAGTTCTCTCTTTGTGCACTACTTGCACTAGCTCAATGCTCACCCGACAGAGCTTCACAGAATCCTCAGTGATTCTAGCTTCTGTCTAAACTCGCAACAGAGTTCCTCTAACTACACCTTGTGCCTGTGCTCAATGCCCACTTGGCAGAGCTTCATAGAACTCACAGCAAAGTTCTGTCTGCAACTGTGTTTATCATACACATCCTTGCCTCCAAGGTATTCAACAACCTTGAGGTCTTCTCCTGAGTTGTTGATTCCAGTTCTCGTGCCGCAGCATGTCTTTGTCTAAACCCACAATATTCAGAAGTGCTTTAGTGCACCGGTATTCAGAGACCGCAGTATTCTGTCACGCCCTCCTGGCATGAAACCTCAAAGACCTTCACCTGAAATCAAAACAAGTTGCAAATGCCTAGCATACATTCACAACATATAAAGAACACTCACAGACACCCATTCAACACAGAATAATGCGGGAAAAACTGCTCTTTGTATTAAATATGGAAAATGCCTGTATTTACAATGTGTTCCTGAGCACGGCCTGTAAAAAGGTCTTGGCTCCTTCTCTTCTGCTCTCTACACGCAGACTATCACACAACTCTACTAAACTCCCAGCTCTTCTATCCTTGCTGACTACTCACAAAATGAGATCTGGAATCTCTTTTACTTGAGGGGTCTCTTCGAGCGCTTCCCTCCAATCTACCTACCCTATTCAATTACATTGAATGGGTTGTCTAGTCCAGCATCTGGATCTAGATCTCAGCCATACAAACATTAATGGTCGATCTACCTAATGCCTGCACAAAGGCATGGCTCTATGGCTCAACAGCCTAGACAATTCAATTACATTCAATTCATATTTCAAATGAGGTTGCGCCTCTCTCTTCATCTTTGAATGCACACGCTCGACGTGGCTGGTTGGATGGCTAGCTGACGTGGAGAGATGCTCCTGCATCAGAGGTTGATGAAGTACAAGGGAAGACATTTTAAGACCGCATTGTGAAAAACACTGACAATATATTCTCTAAATACAATAATAATACGATACTTAGACTCTTGTAGAGTGTTGTTAAAAGAGATCCAACCTATGACGTTAGAACCTACCTTTACTATCTCTTTCAATATTGAAAGGATTGTGTACTGGAATTGAAACACCATATAATTACACATTCATGATGAATAAATTCATTAATTCAATTATTTATATATTAGCTTGTTGTAGATATATTTCCAGTTTGGTTTTTGTATGCACTTTGAATACCAACTCAAAAGAAATTATAGGTATTGGGAGTAGAATGCTTGTTTTTTGAAGTCCGACTCTTTACTGAAAAATCACTAACCTACAACCAACTTGATTTTTTGCATGAATATTACCATTATTATCCATGAATTTCTAGTCTTGATATTATCAATATTGCAAGAGAGAATTTTGACATAGCTCTGTGATTTGTTTATTTAGATTTCCTTGAAATAAAAAACTTTATGAGTGAATTAGAATGGTTAAATTAGAGTGAATTATTTGAATATATATATATTGAAATTTGACGAGTGACATTTAAAAAAAAAATTAACATTCACCTTAAGTAAAATAATTTTATATCAACTTTATGTCAATTGGGTTTAACTTGAGTGGTTGGGAGGAATGATTGTTATCCTCCCCCTAAGGGTTCAATTCTCATGAGTGACATGTTGAACTCATAATGACTACCTTTACCCATCATTTCTACCTTCTTATATCTACAACATGAGTGGGCCTAATGGTTAAGAACATCTGTTTCCTCCTAAGAGGTCACAAGTTCAAACCAAGAGGGGGGTAGGGTATGTATACCTCCATAGACTTTACCAATCAAATCACTAGGTGGAGGGGGAGGATGTCTCATACACCAATTTGGTGTCTAGCTTGGTCGTGACCTTAAAAATAGATTATTATTATTATTATTATTATTATTATAGAGAGAGAGAGAGAGAGAGAGTAATTGAAAGTAAAAAAATTGTTATTAGACGCATAGGTACTTTCTACTTCTCTATATGAGGAAGATGTGTAATTCCTTCAATGTTGCTTAATATGAAGTTACAACATGTCATTTAAAAAAATATTGGTAATAAGTAAATATTTCAATATCAACTATATATATATATATGGAGTAGGTGTTAGGGAAGAAAATCCACGATGGGGAGTCATCCCACCCATCCCATCCACTTGGTAGCAAGGTACACAAGCGGCTTCGGACAACTGACACCTCATCACCCTCTTGCAAAAATGATCATTAGTCATTTAAGTCTGTAGTCACTCGGCTCAAGGTTCATTCCTCCACATTCGGGTATGATTTTAAGCCTTTCAAGTTCAATAATGGTGTCGTCTGATACCATTAGTGCTCCTAATATCCATTGGAATTTGTGCATTTGGAATTAACTATGGATGATTGTCGATGCAAACAATTTCATTATCTCTAGTCTAATCATGTTTGTTATATTGTGACTCCTCTTTCTATCCATTCCCACTATTGGAATCCTTACCCACACTTGCTTCTTTTGTCTCAAATACCATCGATCAAGGAAGCCTCTCCATCACATTTTCCTACATTTCCCATCGGTTCTAGTCCTCTTTCCTTCATGCCTCGTGGTGGTCCCAGGTAGAGATGCAGAAGTCAGAGAGGAGAATTGTTTGACCGCCATACTCAATTTTTTTGGCACCTGCAACTGAGGCTTATGAATCCCATACCCCTCCACACATATGCATTGAATTGGACCTCATAGAGGTAGATTCCAGGGTGCTTCATCGATTTTTTGACCATGATGTTGTGGATGCTAACATTGGTCAATGGATTTTGGACCCTGACTCATATAGAGAACGCACCACCCTATACACAAAAATGGTAGACTTGTATTGTCTCCTAAAGAATATATTGGGGAAGGTACTAGTTGATAGGAATGAAGCCCATGAGGAAATATTCCTGCAGCTGGATGAAATACAAATGGAAATTCTCGGCCTTGGCAGGAAAATGGATCACTTGCTCAACTCCAATGTGGATGTGGTTGGACTGATTCATGTGTACGGGGGTGTAGATGAGCCTCCCCATGGAGTTTTTCCTAGTCTGTCTTATTAAAATTATTTTCTTTCTATGATCTGGTTTTGGATATGTATTTTTGATTAGTGCATGGTTATAGACACACCTAAGGCTAGCCTCAGAAATTATGATAGCATTGTTATTGATCCAAAATCGGATCTAGAAGCCTGAAAGGGCTAAAAAAGGCTCAAAAATGAAAGTGCTCGGAATTCGACGAAACCAATGCCTTTGCGTCATTCTCATCTTCCTGATTCCAGCCATATATTTAGTTCGTCAAACGGGCTCCATATGCGAAAGATATCACGTTCTGTCTGAAAACCCAAACAAGCAAAAAAAGGGATCACTGTACAGTCTGTACAGTGCCACGTGGCACGCTGGTTGTACAGGCCATACGACCATACAGATAATGTGGTAGCTCCTGGAGACGACACGTGGTAGGTGATGTGGTTTACAACCAGTACAGTTGGACCAGTCAAAGGGTGACACATGGCACAGTATGACGTGGCAGGGATGACGTCAGCAGGTTGACTGGGCAGGTACGGTGACAGGTGGCAGGGTACGTGGCAGATACATGGACGAGTCAGCATTTGACACTTGGCATTCCTCTATTGGTTTTTGAGGTGCCACGTGGCCCAGTCATGGGCTACCATGTGGCACCCTGTGGTTGGCTCGTGGTTTGTGTAAAAGTTTATGGTCTCCACCGGGGTCGAACCCTCGACCTCTCCTCTGGGCAACAGACTGGCAGGACCGGGCTAACCGCCCGCTCCAATGGTAGTTCTTATTAACTATATGGAAAAAAAATTATTTAAGTTTGTTCAAAGGTTTATTCGGAGGCAGAAAGGGCCGGGGCTTAGCCCCAGCCCATGGTTTCGACCGTGGTCTATGCCCTTACCACAGAACCAAGCGACGACGAGCGCAGGGGGGGTGACGATAGGGATCAGCCCCCGGATCTCGGGCAGATCCCATAGGACCAAGAGATGTCCATCAAATAAGGCGCGGGGGGTTATGACTGTTCACCAGAGGATCGATGGACCACGCCACAGGACCAGGAGCCAGCCAGATACAGGGGGGCCAGCGCACTATAGGGATGGCACCTGGCAACATGGAGGCTCCCAAGTGACCAGGGGTGTGCATTTTTGTGGGATGCGCCCTACATTTATACAAAAGTGGTTTTTTTTTGTAATGTTTTGGGATTTTTATTGATATTATGCCTGTTAATGGAGGATTTGGTCCATTTTTGGGAGATATTGGGCATTTTTGGAGCCCAAATTTTGGGAGGAAGTTGGGGATGGATAACCAAATTCAGATCTATAAAAACCAGGCCTGTTTGAGGCCATGGAGGACAGTCAGAGAAGGGTTATGCTGAAGGGAATCCAAGCCAAAGCCATTTTTATGCAGGGAAGCTATTGAGGAGCAAACGCTTGCGGGCCATTTCTGGGAGCACCAGATGTCCGTTTTGCGTGTCGTTTTCTTTGCTGGGTTCTAGAGATCTGGAAGAACATGAACAGATCAGTCTTGTAGCCAATTGGCACTACTACGATGTACTTTTTAGCTTTTGAACAGAAATAAAGAAGCCTCCCCCATAGAGACAAAGGCCCGGAGACGTAGACAACGTTGTGCCGAACTCCGTTATCAATTCTCGTGTTATGGTTTTCTATTTATTACTTCATTTCAGATATACATATGTGTATATGGCTATCATCATTCCTCTCTTTTCCTCATTCTTTCATTAAGCTTCTCAAATTGGATAATTAACGCATGCAAAATTAAAACTCAACCATAGTCATTAAAATATCCTACGGATCAAGTGGTATCAGAGCTAGTTGACGTTTGGATTTGAGTTTTGCATGTTAACCAGGGAAAATCTACAGTGTGGTGAAGGCAAGCTTGTTGTAGAGAGTCCATTAATTGGATTGAGAAAGAGATCTTCTGATAGCAAGAAGATGGCATCGGAAGAAGGGATTTCTCAAGATGAGAAAGAGTTCTGGAAAACATTCCTTGCTATGTCGGAGATGGTGAAAGTTTTGTACGAGGATTACTTGGAACGAAAAAGACCAGTTTTGGGTGACTATTCAAAGGGAAAAAGTGAAGAGGAAGAGGATAATCCTCATATTCCTCCTTCACCTCCATCATCACCTCCTTCTTCTCCTTCTTCTTCAAGTTCAAGTTCTAAATCTAATGGAAAGAAAAATGTTCATAAGAATAAGAATGAAATGCCATTGTTAAAACTTGATGTTAAATTTGAGTTTCCCATATATGATGGTGAAGTAAATGCAGAAAAACTTGACAATTAGATCAGGCAGATGGAGGTATATTGCAATGTGCAACAGATCAGAGATGAGGCCACACAAATCAAGTTGGCATCTTTGAGACTTGCAGGTACATCTCTCATCTGGTGCAAAGCATGTTGAAAAAGGGAGCACAACAAGTGGGTAATGTATTTCCATCATGGAAGAGTTTCATTTCTGCACTTAAGAAACAATTCTATCCATTGGGTTATAAAGAAAAAGCATTAATTGAATGGCAATCTTTAATACTAAGAAAAGGACAAACAGTGCAAGAATACACCGATGGATTTCGAAAAATGGCATTAATGTTATATATCCCTTTACAAACACAAGAAACTCTTATGAAGTATATAGGAGGTTTACCTGCGCATATTAGAAACACGTTTTTCATGTTTGGACCCACTAACCTTGATGAGGTTTATGTTCAAGCTACATATATTGAAGCGGGAAAAGCAGGTGTGTCAGGGGAATCATCATCTTCAAGGAAAGAGGACAAGAGGAAAAGGCATGGCAAGAATGCAAATGTAGTGACGAGGAAGGAAGGAAATCCCTCTTGCAAGCATTGTAAGAAAGAGGGACATGATGAGGATAGATGTTGGTAGTTGCATCCCGAGAAGAGGCTAAAGTGGTTCAAGGAAAATAAGGGAACACAAATAGTGGCAGCGACAACAAAACCCACAGAATTGGGATCGGATTCAGGTGATGAATCAAAGATCTCATTGGTTGGTATGACAGGTAAATTTGGTGAAGACATTGATTGTAGAAACAACTTATTTCATATAAGGGTAATCATGAGACACACTAAGATAGACACATTAATCGACAGTGTATCTCAATCTAATCTAATCTCAGAAGAATTGGTTAAGCAATTGGGATTAAAATAACAACTACATCATAAGCCTTACACACTTAAATGGATAAACAATCATCATCAAATGCACATAACAAAGCAGTGCACAATCAAATTTGCAATTTCTTCTAAGTATGTGGATGAAGTAACATGTGATGTAGTTCCATTAAGAGAATGTGGAATGGTCTTAGGTAGTCCGTACTTATATAATCGTAAGGCAATCTTCTACAGGACAAAGAATCAATATTAATTCACTAAAGCAGGTCAAGATTATGTGGTTCATGCTCATCATGTTAAAGAAAATAAAACACTTCAAACAATGGAACAATTAAAGAAGGTAGTGCAAGCAAGCAACAAACCAATAATTGTTTCAAATGAAGTAATCGATCTTAAGCAAGAACAAGAAATGATTGTTGAATGGAAAATCAATCATAAGTTGCTTCAAGATAAACTCATGTCGTGCAAATATTTCAAGTATATCAGCTCATTTGCAGTCATCTTTTTTATGCTGTCATTAGTAATGTTCTCTACATGGATGATAGTGGATTCAGTAAGATGTAACAGGGTTCAAATGGCTAACAATATATTGTCAGTTGTCATGATTGTGTTACAGTTGATCTTGATGAGGCAGGTGCACAGGACAGAGTTCAGAGACAGAGGACAAGCCGGGTGGCCTATCCTGAGCTTGTTGAATGGTCAGTAACCTTTTGGGGACCAAAAGGTATTTTAGTGGGGAGGTGTGATCCAGAATCGGATCCACAAGCCTGATAGGGCTCAAAAAGGCTCAAAAATGAAAGTTCCCGGAATCCGACAAAACTAGCGCCTTTGCGTCTGTCTTGTCTTCTTGATTCCGGCCATATATTTACTTCATCAAATGGGCTCCGTATGCGAAAGATATCATGTTCTATCTGAAAACCCAAACAAGCAAAAAAAGGGATGACTGTACAGTCCGTACAGTCTGTACAGTTCCACGTGGCAGGCTGACTGTATAGGCTGTATGGTCGTACATATAATGTGGCAGCTCCTGGAGATGACACATGGCAGGTGATGTGGTTTACAATCGATACAGTTGGACTAGTAGAGGGTGACACATGTCACCACTGTAAGGGTGACACGTGGCATAGGATGACATGGTAGGGATGACGTCAGTAGGCTGACTGGGCAGGTACAGTGACAGGTGGCAGGGTACATGGAAGATACATGGACGAGTCAGCATTTGACACTTGGCATTCCTCTATTGGTTTTTGAGGTTCCACGTGGCCTAGTCATGGGATGCCACGTGGCACCCTGTGGTTGGCTCGTGGTTTGTGTAAAAGTTTATGGTCTCCATCGGGGTCGAACCCCCGACCTCTCCTCCGGGCAACGGACTGGAAGGACTGGGCTAACCGCCCACTCCAATGGTAGTTCTTATTAAATATACGACAAACAAATTATTTAAGTTTGTTCAAAGGTTTATTCGGAGGTGGAAAGGGCCGAGGCTTAGCCCCAGCCCATGGTTTCGACCGTGGTCTATGCCCTTACCACAGAACTAAGCAACGACGAGCGTGGGGGGGGGGTGATGATAGGGATCAACCTCCAGATCTTGGGAGGATCCCATAGGACCAAGAGCTGTCCATCAAATAAGGTGCGGGGGGTTATGAGTGTTAGCCTGAGGATCCATGGATCGTGCCACAGGACTATGAGCCGGCCGGATACAGGGGGGGCAGCGCACTATAGGGACAGCGCCTGGCCACATGGAGGGGCCCAAGTGACCAGGGGTGCGTATTTTTGGGGGCTATGCCCTACATTTATACAAAAGTGGTTCTTTTTTGTAATGTTTTGGGATTTTTATTGATATTATGCCTGTTAATGGAGGATTTGGTCCATTTTTAGGAGATATTGGGCATTTTTAGAGACCGAATTTTGGGAGGAAGTTGGGGATGGATAACCAACTTCAGATCTATAAAAACCAGGCCTATTTGAGGCCATGGAGGACAGTCAGAGCAGAGTTATGCTGAAGGGAAGCCAAGCCAAAGCCATTTTTATGTAGGGAAGATATTGAGGAGCAGACGCTTGTGGGCCATTTCTGGGAGCTCCGGACATCCGTTTTGCGTGTCGTTTTCTTTGTTGGGTTCTAGAGATCTGGAAGAACATGACCAGATCAGTCTTGTAGCCAATTGGCACTACTGCAATGTACTTTTGAGCTTTTGAACATAAATAAAGAAGCCTCCCCCAGAGAGACAAAGGCCCGAAGACGTAGGCAACGTTGTGCCGAATTCCGTTATCAATTCTTGTGTTATGGTTTGCTATTTATTACTTCATTTTAGATCTGCATATGTGTATATGGCTGTCATCATTCCTCTCTTTTCCAAATTCTTTCATTAAGCTTCTCAAATTGGATAGTTAACGCATGCAAAATTAAAACTCAACCATAGTCATTAAAAGATCCTACAGATCAGTTATCCATAAGGAAAACTGTCGCATTTAAAGTGTTAGTCTACAGTGTAACTTTTTTTGCAAAGGGTCTCAACTTCTTCTTTTTGAACTTTTACTATTGTATTGTGACTGGTCGAGATTCCCGAGTGGCCGACCAACCAAATTTTTTGTGTAATTTCCTTCTTTTACAATAATGGAAAATTTGGGATGGATAACTTACAATCAATATATATATATATAACAACTGAAAGTAAAAAAAATGTTATGGTTAAACATTTGAATAATGGATTGAGTATGAGGGAGATGTGCAATTCCTTCCATTCTCAACATGGAGTTTACACATCGTGTGTGTGTATATATATATATATATATATATCATCAACATATCCATTTAACTTCGGATCTATCATGCATCAAGAGGCATCAAATCCTTCGAGATGCAAACATTTCTTCAAGTTTTGTATTCTAAAAAGTTTGTGTCTCCATAAATTTGATGCCTCTCGAGGCATGATATATTTGGAGTTAAGATGGATATACTTTGATACTAACACAAGATGA
>ML783207.1:91329-111576 GCA_009831015.1 Picea engelmannii | reverse complement strand
TGTATGTATGTATGTATGTATGTATGTATGTATGTATGAATGTATGTATGTATAGGCATCAATTCCTTCGAGATGCAAACATTTCTTCAAGTTTTGTATTCTAAAAAGTTTGTGTCTCCATAAATTTGATGCCTCTCAAGGCATGATATATTTGTAGTTAAGATGGATATACTTTGATACTAACACAATATGATTATGACACCATGCTAAGAAAGGGTTATGTTAGCCTTGGGAATCCACATGGATATATCAATCTTTTAAATAAATTTTGGGATATCTTGAAGGGTACTTATGATGTTAGAAACATAGTGATTGCAATGATTCAAATGAAAAGCATGCCTATAATACAAAGTGGACTATGTAATTAAAAAACACTATAATTGTAATGATGTGAATGATATATACTTCTTAGACTGATTGTGGCCTTGCTTGCTACACCAACATGGTGTTAGTGATCTGTTATAGAAAAACATGAAACCGATATTTTATATTTGTGAAAATGTTTTTATGTTAAGAAGGTCTTTTATATTTTCAGTTGCATGATTAATTTAGTAGTACTTGTAGGTGATATGTAATCAACTTTAAAAGTTATGAGTGATTTAGATTACATGTGATTGAAAATTAAGTGAAAAAATCAGATTTGTAAACTACAAAATCATGTTTTAAAAGTGTTAATATTGGATTCTAAACGTGCAAAATCAAATTCTTAAAGTGCAAAATTATGTTCCAAAAATACTTATAACATATTCAAAAAGTGCAAAATCTAGCTCCAAGAGTGGCAGTAGAAAAAAAATGCACCTCTAATAATCTCTTTTAGAATGTTCTGGGTACACATAAGATCTCAATTTCAAAATATTTGTAATTACACTGACATTTATAAATTATTAACTTATCAAAACTATATAGATTTAGGAAAATAATTCTCCAATTCTTTGAAAAAAAATAATAATTTTTTTAAAGAAAATTAATTAATAAATCAAAATTTATATAACAACATTATCGTCCATTTATAACTAAAAATATTATATTATATATTTAATTAATTATATTATTTTTAATAACGATATAATCAAATCGTCGAACATAAATAAATAATATTGGTAATTAAGCATATTAACCACATAAAAACAAGTGTTGCATGGAAGCATAGTCCCTGCTGGGTTGAATTGGGAACAAATGCAGAGGTTTGGAGGCCCGAAGTAACCGTGATCCATTTATATTAAAATATAGAGGGAACCGTTGATTACCATAGCATACCCAGAAATTGTCGATTCAACAGTTCAAGAGATTTGGCATGAGGCAAGTTGATATATTCTTTGATTATGATTTTCTTCACTGGTTTTATCGAATTTATGTCATCATATGAGACATTAAATTCCATATTCCTCAACATTTAATGTAATGGGTTATTAATAATAGGGGTTTCAGCTTCCAATTCTGATCTGAAAGTGATAAGATGGCAGGGTTGACGAGGTGGCTTTTAATGTCTTTAATGACTGTCTAGTTATTTTGCATTGGCATGGCGTGGATTGGCCAATTCAATGGAAGAGTCTTTTGCGATGTGTGTGTTTTTACAGTGCTTCTAAGATGTAACTTTAAGTGAAATTTATGATAATATAATATAGAGGCAGTATCTCGTTAGCTGAGTTGTAAATTTAATTTTAAGCGATGTAGAAATGATTGACAAAACTGTTAAAATAAAGAAATGTATGAATTAAACTCATTTGCAGTAGTATAAAAAATGAATATGTGCCCTTGACAGATGATTAAGAATGAAACAATTTACATAGATCATAGATCTTGTTTTTAGTCACAGTAGGAACAGAGGAAAAAGCCGTAACTGAATGGAAAACACAAGGAAAACACATAACTCAAATAAAAGGAGACTTAGAATCTTTGTCTTCTCTTTTATTAATATTCAATAAGTTATTTGTTTTACATTCATCTAGAAGAAGTCTAGAAAAGATATAAGATCTATGTATTTATACAAAAGTTGTCTTAACTAGAAGTAGTTAGAATTTCCACAATATCTGTTGTAAATATAAAATTCAATCCAAATTGAAAAACCAAACATAGATTTTGTTGATTTATGTATTGATGTACTGGCGCTTCATAATCTCCTTTATTTGGTCCCAGATGTGCTTTCTTTTGACTGTTCATTGAACTAGGTACACATTTCCATCAATGCTATGACAAATCTTGAAGGTTCAATGTTCTCGTTCAATTTGAAGGAAAATACCTTCTTTTGTACTAGTGGTAGCTTCCCCTTGATCTTCATTACTGTTTGGGCTGAAATTTGGTGTTGCAAACTAGGTTTTAGCAACAATTTGTTGATCTTGAGAAAATCAATCTGGTTCATTTGTTGGATGATAGATTTTTTACTGTCCTTATTCTTTCTGGATCTTTATTTATTCTTTTCTATGTGAATTTTCTCGAGTGTCTCAGAGATATCATTACCTTTGGATTTAACCAATTATGTCTCTACAACAGACATGGTATTCAAAAAATCCTCCTTTGCCTCCCTAGAAATATTCTTTCTTTCTTGTAGGTTTGTCTCCCAAAATTTCAAGGCCATTTCATATTTCACCTGTTCAAATTGTGAGAAAGGGGAAAGACCAGGACTATTGGCTTTCTGCCTGCATACAATGAATTCCTAAAATTTGGATATGTCCATAAAGAAATTGTTTTCTTTCTAATAAATACATTTCAGAAATTTTTTTATTGCCTTATAGTATTTCTGAATAGTATCCATTTTTTGATATAGATTCTGAGTGACAGCTTCCAGATTTTCATTAATTTCATATGCTTGTTTTTGGAATGAAGTATTAGTTGTGTTTGTCTTTTCCGGTGAAGCTATTATGGTCTGCAACTGTTGTACTGAATTGTCTCACTGGGAAATTATGGAATTATTATTTTGGAAAGTCATCTCCAATTTTTCCTGTAGTTGCTTCATCTGTTGTTTATAATCCAACCTGATTTGCTCTATGTCAAAATTCACTCTGCTTGTGATAACTTGTTCTGTGCTCTACATTTCATTCTGCAATTGTTCAAACAAGAGATATTTTTCTTGCAGTTTATTTGAAATATTTCCCACTGAACATTGATTGGAAGTGGCAAATGCTCCTAGTGAATCTGCAACCTCTTTGGAAAATTCAAGGTCATTTTTTTCATTTCCATCATACACTATTCTGTGTTTCTTGGTGGTCACTCCTCCCTTCTAGTGAGATTCTCTTCTGATGATATACTTTCTTTTCTTATTGAAAAATAAATTGGATAGGGGCATCTCTTCAGGAGAGATGGGAGTGAGTTCATCTAGATGGATGACTTCGGAACTGGGAACCTCAAAATTGGTTGATAAAGAAGTTACTGAGGGAATAGGGGAAATAAGTGTAGTAGAATTTTCTACACTAGTAAGACTGGGAGTAACAGTGGTAGTAACTAATGATGAAGGGGGATAAGCATGATCATATTTCATGAAGACTTCAAGGGAATCTAATAACTCTTTATTATTTAGGCCTAGCATTGATGATTTTATATGTTTAAATAATGCATCTTTATTGTTCAATGCTTGTTCATTTTTTTCTTCAGTGGAGATACCTCACTTGGGTTCTGTGGATCTAGTTTCATGTGAATATGGAATGAGCTTTGAATCTCCTTGCAAAATATTAGGTAAGTTGTTCCTTCTATGGTTTTGAAAGCTCAGGAAAGAAACTTGTTGGTCAGGAGGAAGAGACTAGAATCTATTTCTGATTTCTTATAGGATATAGCTCCTCGGAAAACATTGTCATAAGGGGAGTCTTCGGGTATACAACTTTTCATGTTGAATTGGTCCAAATGATTCTCTACTATTCTATGAGGATCATTGTTTTTGAGTTCAATGTCAACTAACTTGACATCTTCTAAGGCCGCAACCTCAACTTTTGAATGACAAAAATCTAACAATGTAAACATGCCAAACTGTATGGGAAAAGATGGCCATACCTTTTTCTGAGCCACTTTCAAGTCTTTGGCGATTCCTCTTGTGACTCTTTGGTATGCCACTTCTTTGCAGACCAACCTATCAGGAAAGAATTTTGGAAGGGCATGGGGAGAAATGAAGCAGTCAAACACTCTGATGTAAGATAAGTTCTATTCAATGTACTAATTTGCAATTGTGCTTAAGTTCCCCATAATGTGCTATGAAATCCTTGGTGGAGGGTGACCATAGATAGCTACATGAATCGGTACCACTACATTGTGACAGATCTCATAAAATAAATATTTATCATTTTCTTCCCATATTTTGGAGTGGTAGAAATGTATAGGCTCGAAACTAGTAGAGGTCCAGCTCTAGTTCATTGGGGGAAATGGAGTCATGATGCAAATGGAATCCATGATGTAGGCAGACATGTAAAAATGTGCATGTTGTCCTTTTGATTTCAACACTTTATACTTGACAACCTCCTTAGCTAGGTTATCCGACATCATTTTTCCCCAGTTGAAAGTATATCCTTCGGCCACTTCATTGATTACAGACACCCATTAAACTATGAAATGTGTAGGGTTTTTTCTTCCAAATAGTCAGCAGAACATCATGGCAATGTATAAAATGTGAGAATCTAAGGATGTTGTGGAATATATACCATGAGCATTGAATTTAAACTTGTATGGATTTCCCCATGAGGTCTTCATTATGTCCTGATCAGTTATGTCATATTGAGTGCATTCTTTCCTTTCAAAATCCAGAATAAATGTTGCATTATATGTGTATTTAGGTGCAGAAAATATTTTATACATTACTTGTATGTCCTCTGGATGAAAAGATCCAACGAAGTTGTTCTGGTAACTGATAATTCTTCTGGTTTGAATGTCAA
This sequence comes from Picea engelmannii, assembly GCA_009831015.1. Classification (NCBI taxonomy): domain Eukaryota; kingdom Viridiplantae; phylum Streptophyta; class Pinopsida; order Pinales; family Pinaceae; genus Picea; species Picea engelmannii. The sequence continues at coordinate 106,723 of ML783207.1, read as the reverse complement.
CGTGCTCCAGAGCCCAGCTTATCATGTCATTGTAGGGTATTATCTTTGGTCGAGCAACAATCATGTGCAGTTTAGACTGATCTAACAAACTGAGCTTGGTTGAGAATTACTTGTCTTCTTCTTCTTCTGAATCATCTGGATAGAGAAGAATCTAATGTTCCAAGATATCATAGCAATGTTTCCAAGACTTGATGGTGTTTGTAATTTGTGAAGTTGTGTCAGAGAGAATATAGGTTTTCGGGTTGGAATCATCTGTTGATGCATATTGCTTCTTCCCTGTTGTAACATCCCGCTCTTGTGCACTGAGCGAACTTATTCTTTGAGGACACTTGCTTGCAAGTGATTCAGATTATTATGCTATTAAAACATTGATTTTGATTATGAGGCATTATGGGTTGATGACATGTTGTTTTACTGCATTGACATAGACAAGTGTTATTAATTAATTAAATAAATTAATTTGTGTACGAAAGAAGGGAATGGGTGACACTTGTACGAGGAGGAATTTTTAGGAATTAATTTTTAAACATTAATTTAAATGGGATTTTGGGAAGGTAAAGGGGTTCGAAACTCTATATAATGGAGGGAGGAGAAGGATGGACGTGTCTTCTATTTTGCGTAACATTATGCTGCAGAAATCTCTGCTTGACTGACTTAGCTTGTGGGAGTTGGGATACCCAGCTCGGTAAGGAGTGGTAGCTCAGACTTGCGAGGTGAGCTGGGAGCTAGTTGATTATCTGGTTAGCGTGTGCGGCCCCTTTGCATCTCGGGCGGCTAAGGGGGAAGAAGAGTACCCCTAACATTGGCTGGGAGGTATCAATGAAGTATCATCGGTTGGCAAGCATGAGTTGCATGGAGAGCATGGGACTTCAACTTAGAGCGGGCGATTAGGTGATGGTACACTTTCTTCATTTTGTATGGTAGATTGTTGTAGGATTTATGCTTGATATCTGATTATTTAATTGGGTAAGTATATTGATTGTCTAGATTATTGACTGAAATTCTTATAGCCTAGCTCGATGATTGATTGACTTGATCGCCCTATGGTGTATTGATTGTGACCATTGTGGTTGTTTTCCCTTCATCCCTAGCTCATTAGTTCTCACCTGAGCAATCGAGCAGGAGCCTGATCTACGGTCGTTGCTTCAGCGTTAATAGACCTATGGATCTCAACGCCTTTCTTTTCTATGTGAGGATGATGAGAAAAGGACAAACCTATTAGCCGTGTACCTCTGTTGTTGTCCTTGGCTGGTTGGATACTTTCGATTCTCTTACTGTTTTCTGCATTTTGTATTGGTATTCTGGCAATGAAAAAAAACGAATTGACTCATGTCTGCATTTTGTATTGGTATGCTGGAAATGGAAAAACGAATTGATTCATGTTTGCATTTTGTATTGGTATTCTAGCAATGGAAAAACGAATTGATTCATGTCTGCATTTTGTATTGGTATTCTGGCAATGGAAAAACGAATTGATTCATGTCTTCATTTTGTATTAGTATCCTAGAAATGGAAAAATGGTTTTTCTTTTAAAAGTTGCCAGAGATTGTCGTTTAAAATGACCACATTTTTTTTCTTTTAGATGAGACTAAGTTTGTTGTTTTAAATGCCCATGTTTTTGTTTTCAATGAGACAAAGATTGTCGTTTAAAATGCCCACATTTTTTCTTTCAAATGAGATAGATATTTGTTGTTTAAAATGACCACGTTTTTTCTTTCAAATGAGTCTAAGTTTGTTGCTTAAAATGCCCATGTTTTTTCTTTCAGATGAGACTGAGTTTGTTGTTTTAAATGCCCAGGTTTTTTCTTTCAAATGAGACAGAGATTGTCGTTTAAAATTCCCACGTTTTTTATTTCAAATGAGATAGATATTTTCCGTTTAAAATGCCCACATTTTTCCTTTCAAATGAGACTGAATTTGCCGTTTAAAATGCCCACGTTTTTTATTTCAAATGAGACAGAGATTGCCATTTTAAATGCCCACGTTTTTTCTTCCAAATGAGACCGAGATTTCCATTTTAAATGCCCACATTTTTTCTTTCAACGATGGACTAAGTTGTTGTTAAATACCCACGAATTTCCATTAATTGGTAGCATGTGCTTGCTGAGGTATGGCACTGGGATTCACCATTAACTGGAACTGCATTTTGTTGCTGGTGTGACCACATTTTCCCCCTTAAATGATTGACTGTGGTTGCTAGATTGGACACCATTTTTCCTTAAATGTTGCCTGCATTTAACTATTAATTACCATCTTAATTGCAATGATAAAGGCTATATTATTGCCTTATTAATTGCCATGTTATTTGCTACCATGAGTTAATGATCAACAGATTCCTTCTTTTTGATTAATTGCCATAGCGAGTTAAATGGTTAAAAAGTATGAAATTGCCTTGTTATTGAGCTATTAATTGTTATGTTAGCAGTCATGTAATTGCCTTGTTACTGTTATATTAATTGATATGTTAATCAACATGTTAATCACCTTGTTATTGCTTTATTACTTGTTATGATAACAATCATGTAAATGGCCTTGTTATTTCTAATTTAATCGTTAGCTAACTGCTATGTTAATTGACTTCTTTTATTGCGATAATGATGTTAGTAGTTAACAGTTTCCTTCTCAATGATAATAGGCAGCTAGTATTATTGGTTCAGTCAATATAGCTAGACTACATGTTGAGATTAAATTGTTCATAGCTGTTATAATAGTAGCATCCTACATTAATCTTGTTAATATTGTTATTCAAGTTAATGGATAGTTGGATGGAGATTTTGGATTAATGTAGATCTGCCCAATTAGGTTGTATTAATGATTAAAATTAGGCTGGTGAGTAAAGACTAGATTGCTAATTTTAGACTTGCTAAATTGATTATAATGGAGGTTGGATGGTATTTATAATTATAGTTTAAGTATTGCTTACTTAGTCTTGCAAGATTGATTGTATTAATGTTAAATTAGTGGGTGCATTATTGACTAATTGTAACTTTAGCGTGCCCGTTTAGAATGGAACCCATGTTAAAATAGATTGTATTCATTGACTAGTTTAGACTGGGTGATTGGTTGGGTCGGGGATGATGTCGTGTATTGGTTTCCGTCATCCCTTGTCTTCTTCCTCTAGCATTTCATCGACCTGCTGTTGGGGTATGGGTGTGGTTTTTCTTATCGTTGTTCGGTTCCTAGCGCATCTGTTTGTCTAGAGTCCTTAGTCTGGATATCTTATGTTGCGCCAAGGTTATTGACGTTTCTATCACTTGGGAACGACATGATTCCTAATGAAAGGATCATGGTGCACCCTATGGGATAGCGGCGAGCGAGAACTTGGCTGCAGTCGGTGCGTTCTATGCGAGTGTTGTCAAGAATTGCTAGTTTCTTTATGGCACATGCGTTGAACGCCTTTATGCATTAGGTTCATGCGCCTAGAGGTTCTAGTATCTGTTGTTTGGATGTTGTGTCGGGATGGGGATGTTGTCCCTTAGATTGTAGGCATGGTCATGTTGTGTCTGGCGGGTAGTCATTCCTCCTTTTTGTTCTACGCTTGATTCACCTAGTTTCCCTTGTGTTAGTGAGTGGAGACATCGTTTCCCATTTTCCTGGAATGTGTGCTTTCATTCGTTGTCAGTGGTGTGGTTAACTATGGTTGTCACCGCCTTTCTTCCAAAACACAAAAAAAAAAAAAAAATTGCACTATTGTTTGCTTGTAGTCGTAACGAAGAGGGGTCATTACATATGGTATCAGAGCGGGTTCAACCCTGCGACTGCAGATCGCTAGGATTTATAGTGCAGTAAACCCGTGAGTATTAACCCTTGCGTTAAGTAAAAACCTTAACATGTCCTCGTGGAGATCGTATTTAGAGGGCGCCCCTGAGGGTCCACAACGCGCAATAGCTAGTACCATTAGAATCCTCCGAGATCTCGAGATGAGTTCTAGCATCCACGAGTGTCAGGAATGGTGGTTTCGTCGAATCATAGTTGTAGAGCAAGGCGTGTGCTTCACACTTCACATTTATGACCTCTAGCATGAAGGTCCACATGGTGGTCTTTTGACTGAAGGGGAGCGCTCTTTTATGGTGGGAGATGCTCCTGCCCCTTTTGAACATGGTCATCGACGATGTGTCATGGGAACTGTTTGAGGGATAGTTCCAGGAGAGGTATGATTCTAACAAATTCGTTGAGCATTAGATCAACAAGTTTGATGCCTTGTGATGAGGTAGTCGTATAGTGCCTGAGTACGAGGCCCATTTTGGGAGTTGCTTCGATATGCTCCGCACCAAGTTACCTAGAAAATTAAGGTAAAGAAGTTCAAGTTTGGCCTTATTGTTAGAATTCATCTTATACTTCGGGTACAAAGAGTACTGGACTGAAGAAGGAGTGTTGGACGTGTGGGGAGCCACACTACGAGCACGATTGCTCGGTGGAGAGGACTAGAGAATCTAGATCAGTTGTACTCACTACCGTGGGAGATATGGGAAAGGCCCATCAGATTTATGCAGTGGTGAATAACTTCCAGGAAGAGCACCAGTTGACTGTTCTCAAGACGTCGGGTACCGTCGCTGACCAAACCCTTAGTATTTTGATAGATCCCGGTGCTACCAAGAGTTTCATTTCAGGTGCAGCGCTAAAAAGGATTAAGGTAAAGGCAGTCGAATAGGACGATTTTAGCTTCATAGAGATGGCTTCGAGAGCCAAACAGAAGGTTGGAGGAAAGGTTACGAGATGTACCCTTAACTTGGGAGAGTTTGTCACTAGGTCCAACCTGTACATCACGATCTTAGGATCTTATGACGTTCTGATTGGTATGGACTGGTTGGAATCGCATGAGGCAATACTCAAATGCAAGACAAAATGATTGAGCTTGGTCGATGCTGAGGGATAAAGATGTGTGATTGTAGGACGGAACTAGGGAGTTTCCCTGAGGTTCATCTCTTCCTTGCAGCTACCAAAGAGCATGTGCAAGGGGTGCAATCTTTATGCGATCCTTGCGTTAAACAAGAAGGGAGTAGTGGAAGGTCTATAACACCTTTCGGTGGTGAGAGAGTTTGCAGATGTATTTCCGGACGAGTTACCTGGGATGCCGCCGGAGAGGGAATTGGAGTTTACTATAGACCTAAAACTAGGAACTGAACCGATAGCTAGAATGCCTTATCAGATATCGACACTGTAGTTACAGGAGTTGAGAATGCAACTGAAAGAATTGTTTGACCTGGGACTGATATGTCCAAGTGTGTCACCGTGGGGTGCGCTTGTTATTTTCATATGAAAGAAGGATGGGTCATGGAGGCTCTACATTGACTACCGTCAGTTGAACAAGGAAACGATCAAGAATCAATATACTTTGTCGAGGATTGATGATCTGTTCGATCAAATGAAGGGCGTGAAAGTGTTCTCAAAGATCAACTTGCGATCAAGATACCACCAGTTGCGGATTAAGGAAGATGACATCCCTAAGACCGCCTTTAAGATGAGGTTTGGACATTACGAGTTTACTATTTTACCGTTTGGACTGACAAATGCACCAGGGTTATTTATGAGTTTGATGAACGAGGTGCTCCACGAGTACTTGGACAAGTTCATTCAAGTATTCATTGATGATATTTTGATTTACTCTTGGACAGTGGAGGAGCATGACGAGCACTTACGCTTGGTACTATAGTGTCTGCGAGAGCACAAATTGTATGGGAAGTTGTCCAAATGATCTTTTTATCAATCGAAGATTCACTACTTAGGGCACGTCATGTCTAGTAAAGGCATCGCCATGGATCCAAAAAAGGTCGAGGCTATTATGGAATGGCCTGCACCGACGAATGTCCCAGAAGTGTGTATATTCATGGGTTTAGTAGGATACTATTGACGGTTCATCGAGGGATTTTCGAAGATAGCAAATCCGACCACGAAATTGCAGAAGAAAAACAATAAGTTTGTTTGGACCGAGAAATGCGTGGAAGAATTTTGGAGGCTCAAGGAGTTGTTGACAATAGCACCGATACTAAAGGTCCCTGACATGGATGCGGACTTCTTGGTATGCACTAATGCATCCAAGGAAGGCTTAGGCATAGTCTTGATGAAAGACAGATGAGTGATCGCCTACATCTCGAGGAAACTGAGAAGGCATGAGGCCAACTATGCGATGCATGATTTGGAGTTGTTAGCCATTGAACAGTCCTTGAAGGTTTGGAGACACTACCTTGTTGGATGAAAATTTGAACTAAAGATGGACCACTGTGGACTACCACACATCTGTACGCAAGTGACCTAAATGCGCAACAACAACATTTGTCGGAATTTCCTAGCGAGTACGACTTAGAGATTACTTACATAAAAGGGGCAGTGAACCGAGTGGCTTATGCATTCAATCGGAGACCACTCATCTTTTCGGTGTTTCCTCTTTAGATGAATCTACGTGAAAAGATTCTAACTTTACAGTGTGACGATGACTGGTACAAGAGGTTGAGGGTTTTATCGGAAAAACCAAAATGATGGTATCAAGATTGAAGGATTTACGTTTGACGACGATGAATTATTGAGGTTTAAGAATAGGATTTACATACCACCGAACGACGAGTTGAGGAGCTTGATCCTAAATGAGGCTCATAGAGCAGTGTGCATGGCTCACCCGGGAGTCACAAAGATGAGGGCAGACCATAAACCCTTATTCTTCTGAAAGGGAATGAAGGCAGACATAGTCAACTAGGTGACCAGATCTCTAGAATGCTAGTAGGTAAAGGCTGAACATGGACACCCAGCAGGATTAAGATGGTCACACACTATTTTGGAATCGAAATGGGAGGTTATTTCGATGGATTTTATTGTTGGATTGTCATTGACAACAAGGAGACACGACTCGATTTTCGTAGTGGTAGACACTCTGACAAAGAGTGCTCACTTTATTCCTGTGTGTACGATGTATCAAGCACCTGACATAGCTATAGTTTTCATCGGTGAGATTGCGAGGCTGCATGGTATGCCTAAGAGGATTATATATGATCAAGGATCTGTGTTTACTGGACGATTTTGGATGAGTTTCCAAGAGGCCTTGGGAACCCAACTTAACTTTAGTATGGTGTATCACTCAGAGACTAACAGGCAGACCGAACTTACGAACCAGACCTTGGAGGACATGTTGCGCATGTATATGATGGACTGGAAAAAGCATTGGGAAGAATGCTTTCCATTGGTGGAATTCGCTTATAACAACAGTTACCAAAGCACCATTAATATGGTGCACTTCGAGTTTCTTTACAGGTGACTTTGTCAGACGCCTTTGAGTTGGGATCATCTTGAGGATAGGGTCCTAGTGGGACCAAAAGCGATCCAAGAAATGGTAGTTTAAATGCAAGCTATAAGACAAAGGATCCAGGAATCTCAGGATCAGCAGAAGAGTTATGTCGATGCGTGTCGTGTCGACCATAGTTATGATGCAACGATCGAGTATTCTTGCGATTGAAACTGCATAAGAGTTTGATCCAGTTGGAAAAAGGGGCTAAACTATCTCCTAGGTTTGTGGTGACCTACGAGATTGTGGAAAGGAGAGGCCCATTGCCTATTGACTAGCCTTGCATGATTCTTGAGGCGTTTTGCACGATGTATTTCACATCTCTGTTTGAGACATTTTGTTTAATGATCCTACACATGTTTTGACTTGAGCACCTGGCGGGTGTCGGATGAGGGGGCGTTGATTGCTGAGCTATAGCATTGAACGGTGGAGCAGGTCAAGGTCCAGTGGGTCATCTATAGTCCACACTCGACGACCTGGGAGGATGCATATGATATGCGCCAGCAGTTTCCATTTTGTTTGATAGATAGAATATGATACTCTGATACACATTATTTCGGCACTTATGCTGTGAAACTTCGGGACGAAGTTTAGACCAAGAGGGGGTGTATGTAACATCCCACTCTTATGCACTGAGAAAACTTATTCTTTAAGGACACTTGCGCACAAGTGATCCAGATTATTATGCTATTAAAACATTGATTTTGATTATGAGGCATTATGGGTTGATGACATGTTGTTTTACTGCATTGACATAGACCAGTGCTATTGATTCTGTTTTACTGAGTGTGAAGGATTTTGGACCTCGAGGTTGCAGAGGCATCGATGGAACCCCTTGGACTTGGGATCGAGTCGGGGAGTGAACCATTGGGGTTTGATTGTTTTATATGTGATATTAGTGCATCTGATTAGATGATATGATTATGGATATATTGCTGACATGATTTGTTGATGATGCAGGTTGACGATAGCTTGTCGACCAGACTCACATGTGGAGTAGAGGGGTCATGCACGACTACCAGATATGTTGAGGGAGAGGTGTGGACAGCAGCCCTGCCACAGCCTACTAGCACTCCCGTCGTGGATTGAACTGTAGGTTAACGTTTACCTAGTTCGAGAGGACCCACGATGTCGTGAGGGCAGACTATGACAGTCACTCACGATGATTCTAATGGGCATGCAATAAGGAGGGGGCCTTATTCCTTAGAGGCCCTTAGTCTCCCACAAGTTCACCTAGTAGAGTATTGACTCCAGGGTTTTTTGATGTCTACCAAGTCAGTCAAGAGGTGAGTGGCACCCTTGGGGCATGTGGTGCATCCTAAAGGGCATGCCGCACAAGCGAACAAAAGAGGTGAGTGGCACCCTTGGAGCACATGGAGCGTCCTGAAGGGCACGTCGCGCAAGGGAACAAATGAGGCGAGTGGCACCCTTGGAGCACCTAGTGCTTCCTAAAGGGCACGTCGCATTATTAATGATAAATGAATGAACCTAGACAACCTTAGGACGAATAACGTGATAAGAATTTTTAAAATATTTCCCTAATAAAATGTCGCCCAACACGAAAATTTAAGGTCTAGGTCTAAATTATGCTAGTGGTAAAATTTTAACTTTATATATATATATATACAAAATAAAAATAAAAACAACATAAATAATTACTATACTCTTCGTTAAATCTTGTAACAAGAAGGGGGTAAGCAATTTAAATGATTCATAAAAATTTGTTATGGTAAAATTTAAAAAAAAAGGGGAATTAATTGTTTTATTATTTTATGAAAATTTAAAATTATTAACTAAAAGGGGAAAAAGGAAAAAGAGGGTTAATTTCTACACCTTCCAATTTGAGTCTTAAATAAAAAGGGGAAAGAGAGAAATCTAAAATATTCAGGAAACTAGGAAAAGAGGGAAACATAAGGAGAAAAGGGAAAGACAAGAGAAAAAGAAGAAAGTCAAACTTAGTAAGGTATCTACCATTAAGAACTTTCTAATTTAAAACTGAATTAGCAAATTGATAATGGGGAAAGTCATTAAAACCTGTAAGAGAATTTAGGGACACCTAGGAGCGATTCTAGGAGTGACTCTAGGTGGGTGAGGAAAATAAGGGAAATTAATTTGTGGAGGAATGAAGGGGATGGGTGACACTTGTACGGGGAGGACTTTTTAGGAATTAATTTTTAAACATTAATTTAAATGGGATTTTGGGAAGGTAAAGGGGTTCGAAACTTTATATAATGGAGGGAGGAGAAGCATGGTGGGGTCTTCTATTTTGCGTAATGTTATGCTGCAGAAATCTCTATTTGACTGACTTAGCTTGTGGGAGTTGGGACACGCAACTTGGTGATGAGTGGTAGCTTGGCCTTGTGAGGCGAGCTGGGAGCTAGTTGATTCTCTAGTTAGCATGTGTGGCCCCTTTGTGGCTCCGGGGGATAAGGGGGAAGAAGAGTACCCCTATCATTGGCTGGGAGGTACCAGTGAAGTCTCGTCGGTCGGTAAGAGGGAGTTTCACGAAGCGCATGGGACTTCAACTCAGAGCGGGCAATCAGGGGACGGTACGCTTTCTTCATTTTGTATGGTAGATTGTTGTAGGATTTATGCTTGGGATCTGTTTGTTTAATTGGGTAAGTATATTGATTGTCGAGATTGTTGACTAAAAATTTTATAGCCTAGCTCGATGATTGATGGACTCCCATGGCCTTCGTTTCCCCGCATGTCTTGACCGCCCTATGGTATATTGATTGTGACCATTATATTTGTTTTCCCTTCGTCCCTAGCTCATTAGTCCTCGCCTAAGCAGTTGGACAGGAGCCATATCTATGGTCATCTCTTCGGCGTTAATAGACCTATGGATCTCAACACCTTGCTTTTCTGTGGGAGGATGATGAGCGAAGGACGAACCTATTAGTCGTCTACCCCAGTTGTTGTCCTTGGCTGGTTGCATCCTTTCGGTTCTCTTACTGTTGTCTACATTTTTTATTGGTATTCTAGCAATGAAGAAAAACAAATTGACTGATGTCTGCATTTTGTATTGGTATGCTAGAAATGGAAAAACAAATTGATTCATGTTTGCATTTTGTATTGGTATTCTGGCAATGGAAAAATGAATTTATTCATGTCTGCATTTTGTATTGGTATAATGGCAATGGAAAAAAAAATTGATTCATGTCTTCATTTTGTATTGGTATTCTTGCAATGGAAAAATGAATTGATTCATCTCTGCATTTTGTATTAGTATCCTGGAAATGGAAAAACGTTTTTTCTTTTAAAAGTTGCTAGAGATTGCCATTTAAAACACCCATGTTTTTTTCTTTCATATGAGACTGACTTTGTTGTTTTAAATGCCCATGTTTTTTCTTTCAATGAGACAAAGATTGTCATTTAAAATGCCCACATTTTTTCTTTCAAATGAGATAGATATTTGCCGTTTAAAATGCCCATGTTTTGTCTTTCAAATGAGTCTGAGTTTGTTATTTAAAATGCCCACGTTTTTGCTTTCAGATGAGACTGAGTTTGTTTTTTTAAATGCCTGGGTTTTTGCTTTCAAATGAGACAGAGATTGCCATTTAAAATGCCCACGTTTTTTCTTTCAAATGAGACAGAGATTTGTCGTTTAAATTGACCATGTTTTTCCTTTCAAATGAGACTAAATTTTCCGTTTAAAATGCCCACGTTTTTCCTTTCAAATGAGACAGAGATTGTTGTTTTAAATGCCCACATTTTTGCTTCCAAATGAGACTGATATTGCTATTTTAAATGCCCACATTTTTTCTTTCAATTATGGACTGATTTGTTGTTAAATACCCACGAATTGCCATTAATTGGTAGCATGTGCCTGCTAAGGTATGGCACTGGGATTCACCATTAACTGGGACTGCATTTTACTGCTGGTGTGACCACGTTTTGCCCCTTTAAATGGTTGACTGCGGTTGTTGGATTGGACACCATTTTGCCTTAAATGTTTTCTGCATTTTACTATTAATTACCATCTTAATTGCAATGATAAAAGCTATATTATTTCCTTATTAATTGCCATGTTATTTTGTACCGTGAGTTAATGATCAGTAGATTCCTTCTTTTTGATTAATTGTCATAGTGAGTTAAATGGTTAAACAATATGAAATCACCTTGTTATTGAGCTATAAATTGTTATGTTAACAGTCATGTAATTGCCTTGTTACTGTTATATTAATTGCTATGTTAATCAACATGTTAATCGCCTTGTTATTTCTTTATTACTTGTTATGATAACAGTCATGTAAATGGCCTTGTTATTGCTAATTTAATCGTTAGGTAACTACTATGTTAATTGCCTTCTTATATTGCGACAACGATGTTAGTAGTTAGCAGTTTCCTTCTCAATGATAACAGACAACTAGTATTATTAGTTCGGTCAATATAGCTAGACTACATGTTGAGATTAAATTTTTCACAGGTCTTATAATATTAGCATCCTACATTAAGCTTGTTAATATTGTTATTTAAGTTAATGGATAGTTGGATGGAGATTTTGGATTAATGTAGATTTTCCCAATTAGGTTGTATTAATGATTAAAATTAGGTTGGTGAGTAAAGACTAGATTGCCAATTTTAGACTTGTTAAATTGATTATAATGGAGGTTAGATGGTATTTATAATTATAGTTTAAGTATTGCTTACTTAGACTTGCAAGATTGATTGTATTAACGTTAAATTAGTGGGTGCATTATTGACTAATTGTAACTTTGACATGCCCCGTTTAGAATGGAACCCATGTTAAAATAGATTGTATTCATTGACTGGTTTAGACTGGGTGATTGGTTGGGTCGGGGATGATGTCGTGTATTGACTTCCATCATCCCTTGTCTTCTTCCTCTGGCGTTTCGTCGACCTATTGTTGGGGTATGGGTGTGGTTTTTCTTATCGGTGTTCGGTTCCTAACGCATCAGTTTGTCTAGAGTCCTTGGTCCAGATAGCTTATGTTGCGCCAAGGTTATTGACATGTCTATCACCTGCGAACAGCATGATTCCTGATGACAGGATCATGGTGCACCCTATGGGATAACAACGAGAGAGAACTTGGATGCAGTCGATGCGTTCTGTGTGAGTGTTGTCAATCATTTCCAGTTGCTTTATGGCGCATGGGTTGAATGCCTTTAGGCATTGGGTTCGTGTGCCTAGAGGTTCTATTCCTTATTGTTTGGATGTTGCGTCGGGATGGGGATGTTGTCCCTTAGCTTGTAGGCATGGTCATGTTGTGTCGGGTGGGTAGTCGTTTCTCCTTGTTGTTCTATGCTTGATTCACACAGTTGCCCTTGTGTTAGTGAGTGGAGACATCATTGCCCATTTTCTTGGAATGCATGCTTTCGTTCATCGTCAGTGGTGTGGTTAACTGTCGATGTTGCCGCCTTTTTTCTAAAACACACACACAAAAAAAAAAAATGCATTGTTGTTTGCTTGTAGTCGTAACGAAGAGGGGTCATTACATATTTGGCGTGGACAGCCAACCTGTATGGGAAAAGATGGCCATACCTTTTTCTGAGCCACTTTCAAGTCTTTGGTGATTCCTCTTGCGACTCTTTGGTATGCCACTTCTTTGCAGACCAACCTATCAGGAAATAATTTTGGAAGGGCATGGGGAGAAATGAAGTAGTCGAACACTCTGATGTAAGATAAGTTTTGTTCAATTTACTAATTTGAAATTTTTCTTAAGTTCCCCATAATGTTCTCTAAAATCCTTGGTGAAGGGTGACCATAGATAGCTACATGAATCGGTACCACTACATTGTGACAGATGTCATAAAAGAAATATTTAGCATTTTCTTCCCTTATTTTGGAGTGGTAGAAACGTATAGGGTCGGAACTAGCCGAGGTCCAGCTCTAGTTCATCAGGGGAAATGGAGTCATGACGCAAATGGAATCCATGATGTAGGTAGACATGTAAAAATGAGCATGTTGTCCTTTTGATTTCAACAATTTGTACTCAACAACCTCCTTAGCTAGGTTATCTGACATCATTTTTCCCCAGTTGAAAGTATATCCTTCGCCCACTTCATTGATTATAGACACCCATTCAACTATGAAATGTGCAGGGTTTTTTCTTCCAAATAGTTAGTAGAGCATCATGGCAATGTATAAAATGTGAGAATCTAAGGATGTTGTGGAATATATACCATGAGCGTCGAATTTAAAATTGTATGGATTTCCCCACCAGGTCTTGATTATGTCATGATTAGTTCTGCCATATTGAGTGCATTCTTTCCTTTCAAAATCAAGAATAAATGTTGCATTATATGTGTATTTGGGTGCGGAACATATTTTATACATTACTTGTATGTCCTCTGAATGAAAGGAGCCAACGAAGGTGTTCTGGTAACTAATAATTCTTCTGGTTTGAATGTCAACGTGCTCCAGAGCCCAACTTATCATGTCATTGTAGGGTATTATCTTTGGTCGAGCAACAATCATGTGCAGTTTAGATTGATCTACCAAACTGAGCTTGGTTGAGAATTGCTCATCTTATTCCTCTTTTGAATCGTCCGGACAGAGAAAAATCTCATGTTCCAAGATATCATAGACATGTTTCCAAGACTTGATGGCATTTGTAATTCGTGAAGTAGTGTCAGAGAGAATATATGTTTTTGGTTTGGAATCATTTGTTGATGCATCTTGCTTCTTCCCTGGTTTCTGTGGCACCATAATTCTCAAAGAAATGAAATTAACCTTACTGTGATAAGAGTATCTTGTAAGCTCTCAATTATTGAATGGAAAAATCTAATTGCAAATGGTAGAATGACTTGAGATTCAAAATGTATTTATTCATAAAGCTTATCAATCTTTGTATTGATATATTGACAAGGTTATTATTAAAAATATATGGAGTTTATTAAATGGTGATTGCGAAAATATTTAACCTTAGCGAGTTATAAATTCCATTAATACGTTGGCAGTTTGACATCCGCAGGTTTTGAATGTAAGACGAGACATATCTACGGAAGGAGGAATTACAGGTGCAACTAATCATTAACTAATCACTTGTATATTTGAATTAATCATGCTTTAAAAATCCTCTAGCCTTAATTACTTCGGAACTTCATTATTAAGGTGTTTTGAATGAAGGATGAAATAAATCCTCTGAAGGAGGAATTCCTAGAGTAAACATTCGAATATTATCGGTATTTCGGGGCTTCGGAACCCCAGAGCTTCAGAACCCTTGGCAGTCTGGAAAGCATTCTTTGTTTTATTTTTCGAAGGGAAATCTACCAGAGTGATGTGGCAGTGATGACGTGATTTTTAGTGACGTGTCAAGAAATATGGACGACACGTTTCACCTGAAAATGTGAGAATAAGATGGTACGAATGTTTAAAACAAGTGTAAGGTGCCCGCCAAAGAAAAAAATAATGACACGTGTGTTATAACTCATTTGTAGGCCCTTTTAAATATTATCACAAGGAACTATCTTTGGGACTTCAGAACTTTGTAGATTCATTTATATTTTTTTTAGATGCCTTGAAACTCCTGAAGCGCTAAGTCCCGAAGTGACCGTTGAAGGTTTTCTTTAAAAAATTGGGCAAGTTTATAATGCGGATAACACGAGATCCTTTTGATCAAATGTAATGGAATTCATCAACAAATGATATTGTAAGCACCTTATTAATACATAATGATCATGGATTTATTTAATTGAAAAGCAATTCCCTAATTTATTTTGGTGAAATTTTAATTTTAAGATGTAAAAACAAAAGATTTTAAAATTTAAAAGTTTAAAATCCTTAAGTGTGCTAATAGCTTCAATTATCTTACAAGATGAAGAAGATATTCTAAGATTGTTCACTCAGGGTGTCATCCTTCGACATATCAGTCAACTATCGATTTAGGTTACAAAGAATCATTTTTACAAGATGAGGTCTAGATATGGAAATGGTGATGGAAGATTCTTTGGAAAACCCAAAGTCCGTCATAAAACTAACACCTCATATGTGTTAAATTTTTAATTAAAATAATGTACCAAGGCAAGTGTTTCTCTTCCCTAGGCGCCTAAGGGGAGAAATTGCCGAAATTGGGTCTTAGTCAAATTAATTTGTGAGATGCAAATTAAAAGATAACTTTATGATTGAAGTGAGGGTGAGTGAAGAGACACCAAATCT
>ML783207.1:61086-86203 GCA_009831015.1 Picea engelmannii | reverse complement strand
GAGTTTTGCATATTGCTGATATTTAATTTCTGCGTTGAAAACGATGTTCATAATCCTCATGTTTCAGTTCTGAAATTTATTTTCTGTTCAGAAATTTATTTTCTGTTAAGTTTTTTAGATGTTGAAACACCGCTGTAGCTTATCCTGAAACACCAGGCTGTAGCATAAGCTGAAACACAGTGCTGAGTATATGCTGAAACACTGCTGTAGTAGATGCTGAAACACTGCTGTAGTAGATGCTGAAACACTGCTGTAGTAGATGTTGAAACACTGTTGTAGTAGATGCTAAAACACGGTTGTAGCAGATGCTGAAACACGGCTGTAGCATATGCTGAAACAGTGCTGAAACTGAGTTTAGCATTTAAATTTGGTAGAAAAATCAGCGAGACTGAAACTGGGTGGGATTTTGAATTAAAATTAACAATATGTAGGTTCATATCAACGATAGTTGCGCATTCAGAGCTTCAAAATTGTGCAGGTTTTAAGAACAATTGGCAACTTGTGAAGCCCCAAATAGCCGAAGTGTCACAAGGAAAAATCATTGAACGTCGAAGAGACAGAGTCAATAACTCTTGAGATACTTAATGATAAGATACATTAATCTTGGGTTAATTGGAAATAAACATGGTTAATGAATTCGGGACCGTACTAATATGGGAGTATCCTATAACGAACTATAGACCTTTGACGTGTCCTGTAACTCATTTGTATACCATTTCAAATATTATCGCAATGAACTATCTTCGAGACTTCGAAACTTAGTAGATTCAGAGTTTTTGTTGTTTAGATGCCTTGAAACTCCCAAAGCACGAAGTCCCGAATTGACCGTTGAAGGGTTTCTTTTAAAATTTGGGCAGGTTTATAATGCAGATAACACGATAGTTGTTTGATCAAATTTAATGGAATTCATAAACAGATGATATTGTAAGAACCTTATTAATACATAACGATCATGGATTTATTTAATTGAAAATAAATTCCCCAAGATTTTTTGGTGAATTTTTATTTTTAAGAGGTAAAACCAAAATATTTTAAAATTTAAAAGTTTAAAATCCTAAAGTGTTCTATCAGCTTCAATTATCTTACAATATGAAGAATATATTCTAAGATTGGGCACTCGGGGTGTCATCCTTAGACATATCATTCAACTGTCCATTTTTACAAGACGAGTTCAAGATGTGGAAATGGTGATGGAAGATGCTTTGGAAAACCCAAAGTCCAGAATAAAACTAACACCTATATGTGGGTTTAGATCAACGACACCTGCACATTTTGTGTTTCAATATCACATAGGTTTTAAGAACAAGCAACAACTTCAGATGTATTTACAAGTGTCATTGACCTTTGGCATTGGCAATTAATTGTGGGCTATAATTTTCACTTGTTTCCAAATCATCATTTTCTAGTCCAATATTTTATCCACATACTCGTTTTGTATTGTGTTTGTATCATTAAAAAGAGTGTGAGCAAATGAAAACACAAACTATGACCTGATTTTTGGCTGTAACTGTGTATAATTGATTTACAAGCCTTATTGATGTTTGGAATTTGTAGATAACAATGGGTTAGCATAATTTTTCATTCTTACTGTGATAATGCCTTTAAAAAACTAAAATAACCAACAATTTTTCCCAATTCAATATCCACACAAAAAACAATTCTGATCCCATAATATTCACCTCTATCAATTCGATAATAGGGAGGTTGATTTAGTAGATCAAACTATCGGTCACTTCAGGCGACTGGGGTGCATCTCGGGTACCTGTGAGAAAACCTAATGCGTTGAGGAAGATTTTTTTTTATTGCAACCTGTGAGAGTAATTGTGTTTTTGACACATTGTTTAATGCGTTGAAATATTATTTTAAGTATTAAACTTCCTGCACTAGATTATGCATTGAATGGTTTGTTGTTTCCCTCAGTTTTTACCTTTATTATGTCAATTTTTTGTCATTGGTGCAACAGTAGCCAAGGATAACCCTCATCCACATCATCTTCCCAATATCACCATGCTCTTGGCTTGGTGAACCAACCCTCTAATTGATAAACAAATTGAAAAGAATGAGCATTCCAAACTTGTGGTTGCCTAGCTCTTCTCTTTAGCAGTCAGGTGCATAATTTAGGACCAACAGTAACTATGAAGCTCTTTAGACAACTCTACAGGCACTTCAATCAAAGAATAGATAAAGTGAGTCATACTTATAGTTTCCAGGATGTGTTTTCATAAGCGAAGCTTCGAAAAGCTAAAGAGAAATAAATGGAGGGTTGTTGAAATAAAGTTATTGTACTGTCAACTTGAGCATAAGTATAACAATGACGAACTTGAATTTTAATTTTGGGTGGTTGATAGAATATTTCCATTTGACTTCAACTAGCATATATCTTTTTCTTTTCAAAATAATTCCAAAGAATAATTTTGGTAATTTCATTAATCAAGTAAAATTGGTTAAATGAACTACATATTACATTTGCTCCACAAAGCCTACAGTAAAAGTTAAGGTAGGTCATGTATATTCCTTAAGATCATAGAAAAACCACTAAGATCCTGAATCTATTATCTAGTCATAATCCAAAAACCAGGCCCATGAGAACCTTGAACTACAAAACCAAAGAACACGATCAAAAGTCTTACAAACACAACACATGAAAAAATCAGCAAAGATTTGAAATTGTATCCCTTCTATAACCAAATTCCCAAATGGGCACCAAGAAATTCGTTGATTTCTATATTACTATGAAACAATATCAATATGAACATTTTCTTCTGATATTACTATGAACCAAGATCACATTGACCTCACAATGCTCTAACATTACTAGTTTTGGAAAAGATTGTCAGAATTTAACTTAATGGAGTTTGAACAATCCAAAATTTGCAATATTATTTTAAACGCCTGATGGTTCTATTCAAAAGAGCAATCCATTTTGACACCTCAAATGATGGACCTGATTTATTCACAATTGAGTATTTTGTATGAGGTATGTCCTCATGCTTCTCATTCCTGGACTCAACAATCTTATGCGTCTCTAGTTGACTTTGTCATGGTAGTGAAAAACTTTATTCATATCTTGATTGGATAAAATGGATAGAGGCAGATCACACTATTTCGTTTCTTGTCAACGCATGATATGTGATTTTTTTTTTAGTTCATTCAATATGTAGTATGGCATTTCCCTCATTTAATGTAAATTTTCTATGGACGCGAAAGTCACGTAGCATGTAGACAGTCTTTTCCTTTCTCTGCAGATATATTTCATATGGAAATTTTGTCAACCCAGGAAGCACATATTGTAATACATATTGTCTAACTGTACAGTGTACAATTGTGGTTTTGAGGGTTCGTATGACAGTGTTGATTAAGGTTGGTTGTCATTGATGTCAACCCTTGAAGAAAGTTTGGTAGCGAATTCCGGTAGCACAAAGGTTTGGGTAATGGAACCAAGGTTGTTTCATGTATAATGGTATGATTTTTAATATATTTGAAGGTAATAATATTCTATATGGATAGTACATGTCATTCCATTTATGGTGGTATCTGGAACGTCACATAACTCCTCATGGTTAGAGAGTTATGACCATGAGAAGATGGAGAACCCGGGTTTGGGTAATGGACCCAAGTTTGTCTGATGGATAATGGTATGAGTTTTGATATATTTGCAGGTAATACTATTCTATATGGATATTACATGTCATGCCATTTCTAGTGGTATGTGGAACGTCACATAACTCCTCATGGTATGTGGAATGTCACATAACTAGTCTAAAACAAGTGTTTCAGGTAAAAATGTCATAACTTCATCATAACAGATCCAATTCAGTAAGACCAAATGTGTTGGTTATAGTAAATTCTGTAGTGTTCTTTCTAACATTTTCATATCGATTCAAAAAACATTTCATGTGGGGCATGCTCTACAAGGTCGCTCTCTAGAATAAGCTAGAATTCAACAAGGTATGCCATTTTTGCTATAACTCCTTTTTTGAGAGGTTCCAAGTAGTCACACCTAGAGGATTTGCATAAAAAATACTGAAGAACATTGTGTATTATTTTGACATTGGGTGCTCAAAACACATGACAGGTGATAGAGACAGGTTTCTTACATTACGAAAGGAAATATATGGATTAGTCTCCTTCGTAAATGATGATTCAACCAAAATCATTGGAAAAGGCACAGTTAGAATTGGGAACAAGAATACAAAGGAATAAAATGTTCTACTAGTAGAAGATATGAAACATAATATTCTAAGTATGAGTCAAATGTGTGACCAAGTTCATAAAGTTACTTTCTATTCAAAAAGTGTGGGATAAGAAACGAAGGTTCAGGAAAATTGATTTCTACAACTACGAGAACTTCAAGAAACATATATGTGTTAAGTGAAATTGGAAATGAAAAGTGTCATCTAGGAAAGGAAGATGAAAGTTGGCTATGGCATAGAAGAATGGGTCACATACATTTTGATAACCTTGTCAAAGTCAGAAAAAGAGAAGCAGTCGGAGAAATGCCCCAGATCACGAAACCAACCAACACTTTATGCAAGCATGGTCAACAAGGAAAGAAAACAAAGACCATGTTCAAAGAAAAGGAATATTCAACGACAAGACCACTAGAAATTGTGCATTCTGATCTAGTTGGACCAACTACAACAAAGGGATTAAAATGTGAGAAATACTTTATGTTATTAGCTGATGATTATACAAGAATGAACATAGTTTTCTTTCTCAAGAATAAGTCAGGAGATTTTGAAAACTTCAAGATCTACAAGGAAATGGTTGAAAATGAAATGGATTCAAAAATCAAATGCTTGAGATCTGATAATGGAGGAGAGTTCACTTCAAAGGAATTTATGGACTACTGTAGGAGTCATGGAATAAAAATGCAATTTTCCATTTCTAGGACACCTCAACAGAATGTAGTTGTTGAAAGAAAGAGCATGACAGTACCGAAAATGGATTGAACAATGATAATGCATTCCAAATTGATGGATATTTTTTGGACACAGACAATGCATACAACAGTTCACATTTAAAACAAAGTAATGCTCAGAAACAACACTGATAAAACTCCTTACGAGCTATGGAAAGGAAGACCAGCAAATGTAAAACACTTCAGAATTTTTGTAAGCAAATCCTACATCAAAAGAGAAGATGGAAGAATGGGAAAGTTTGAATCTCGTGTGGACAAAGGATTACTTGTTGGTTACTCAAGTACAAGAAAAGAATGCAAGTGTTACAACCTGAGATTGAACAAAGTGGTGGAAAGTATCAACGTAACAATTGATGAAACAAGTAGACAAGAATTAAAGGAAGAAGAAAATGAATCAATGGAACAACTTTACGAAGAAGAAACAAAATATGAAAAAGAAGGGGAAGACGAAGAGGATCCAACAGAAACAAAAGAGCAAGTTCAACAAGTAAATCCAAAAACACATAGCAGACAAGTACAGAAGAATCGTCCTTCAGATTAGATTATCATAAACAAAGACGTAGGAGTTGAGATTAGAAGAAGAATCTGTTCACCAGAACAAAAACACATAGCACTCACATCTACGATTGAACCAACATATTTTGAAGAGGCCAGTGAGGATGAATTTTGGAACAAGGCCATGGATGAAGAATTAGATCAAATAGAGAAAAATGACACTTGAGAATTAGTTCCAAGACCAAAGGATAAGAATGTGATCGACACAAATTGAGTATACAGGAATAAATTGAATGACGATGGACAGGTTACAAGGAACAAATCTAGATTGGTATGTAAAGGATATGCACAGGATGAAGGAATCGACTTTGAAGAGACATTTTCCCCAGTTGTCAGAATGGAAGAAATCCGATTGATTTTAGCTTATGTATGCTCCAAAAATATTAAAGTGTATCAGATGGACGTAAACTCAGCTTTTCTGAATGGGGAACTTGAAGAAGAAGTCTACATTGAACAACCAGAAGGATTTCAGTTGTCATAGAATGCATATTATGTGTGTAAATTAAATAAGGTCGTGTATGGTCTAGAATAGGCTCCTAGAGCATGGTACTCTATACTGGATAAATATCCACAACAGGCAGGGTTCAGAAAAGGAAGTACAGACAACAACCTCTATATCAAGGTATGTCAAGATAGTATTTTATTAATTGAATTTTATTAATAAAGTGAAGTGATGATTGTACTATAATTCAAAGTGAATACAAAAGAAATTATTTAAATAATAAATTTAATGGAGAAATTAGAAGTGATTTAACCGTAAAATAAGGAAAGTGGGCAAAGTGACCTAGAAGATGCTTCTAGGGAAGCTACTTGGAGAGTATAAATAAGAGGCAAGGATCTCTCATTTTACATCACACTTGAGAATATTAAATATATATAGGTGACTGAGGTAACCAAAGGATATCTAAGATGAATTCCAAAAGGAAGGTGAAGAAACGAAGGCCAAAATTCAAGGGAGTATAAATTCTTTTGATGATGCTTTCTAAGGTATGCTATTTACAGGTCATCTCACCATTTTCGCAATATCATTTTTTATAGAATGATTCGGACCATGAAATTGATAGGACATTGAGAAAACATATCCAGGTATCTTTGGTAAAAATTTCATATTGTGGGTCGTTGTATTTTTGGAGTTACACCCAGTGGAAAATAGGGTTTGTGGCTAGTCCTGAAACTAGTCTAAAGTAGGTGTTTTGAGTAAAAACGTCATAACTTCTTCATAACAGATCCAAATTCAATAAGACCAAATTTATTTTTTAGACTACAATATTTAGTATTATGTGTAACATTTTCAGATCGATTCAACAAATATTTCATGCGGGGCTTGCTCTATAAGGTCGCTCTCTAGAATAAGCCAGAATTCAGCAAGGTGTGCCATTTTTTCTATAACTTCTTTTCTGAGAGGTTTCAAGTAGAGATATCTGGAGGAATTGCATAAACAAAAGTGAAGAAAACTTTGTACTATTTTCAGATCTTTATTCATTACAAGTACATAGTTATGATTATTTCAAGTTAGGGTTGTTGACTAATCTCAAACTAGTCATGTGAGACTGAAGAAAAGTTTGATGAAAATACTAGTCTCTTGTTGTGAAAGTTAAGAAAGGTTTGCAAGTATGTGATGATATACAGTAGGTATATTACAGAGTTACAAATCATATTTGGATGATGAAATTGATGAGGGATTTTGGTTGAGGTACATGTTGGGTACATGGTTGAGACAAGTAGTTGATGAGTTGGCACATACATGAGGTGTATAGTTGATGATGTTGCTACATATTGATGAGTAGTTGACACATGATTGGTACATACTTGGTACATGGTTAGATGCACTTGTTTATGGTACAGGTTGATTACAGGTTGTTTGGTACAGGTTGGTGCATGATTGATGCACTTGTTTATGGTACAGGTTGATTACAGGTTGAGGTACTGGTTGATGCATGGTTGATGCATGGTTAAGGTTTATTGGTACATGTTTATAGCAGTATATCTCACAGGGATAGTGTGACAGTGGTTCCATCATTCTACTTCTACTTTAGAGCTGTTGGATGGGGAAAGGACAAGTGGTTGTATCCACCTTTCGATTGTAGTCAAAGAACATAGGGGGTTGTAGCCTCCTTCTGGTTGTAGCCAGAGAATAGAGGAGTTGGATCTTACCTCAGGTTGTAGCTTGAGAAACAAGGGGGTTGGATCCTCCTTTCAGTTGCAGCTGGAAAACAAAGAAATTTTGTGCTTCCAATGAATGTAATTCTCCAAGACATATAAGAAAAAACATTATGTGGTTTTCTCCCACTTTGGGTTTCCACATAAAACAATGGTGTACTGTGTATGTTTTTGATTGTTGATTTGTTCATTGCTTATTTACTCTGCAGTTATTGGATGATAATGCTACATTTATATAACACTTGGATTATATGGTTAAAAAAATGAATTTTCTCTATTATTTATTCACCCCCCCCCCCTCTCAGTAATCCAGTAGACAACGTTGATGCAATGACTATATATGTAAGGGAATTTTGCACCACAGCGTAGACAATCAATTTACCATCATTTATGAACGCAAAGATAGAAACATAAGAACTGCAATTGACACATACAGGCTCAAAGGGGGTTGAGTAGGCATTTTCTACAACCAGAACACCCTCAACCTGCACACGTGAGCATAGTAGTTAATATATTGAACAATATAATATATATGTGTACAACAAAAAAGTTGCATAAAACTGTTGAAGGAATTTTGTTTTGTGCAAATTGTTGGTGGAGGTGTATATGTATATGCACAACATTTGTGGAGCTAGTTAGTTTCTTGAGATCTTGAACTATGTTTTTTCACAATTCTGTTAAAAATGTTGCTTGGGTTGTGTGAAATATCCTTTCGTTAACATCTCTTTTCTTCATTATATTTTTTAACAACATAATTGAAAATTTCCCTTTATGCAATTGTTGTTCCATTGAGGAAAATAAATTTGCATAGGTGTCGAACAATTGTAGCTGCACCATGGAATAGTTTAATAGTTGTGTAATATGTCTAAGATATATGAGCATGTCAAAGAAAAGGAAAAATATGGGTATGGAAAACAATACCATTTCCTTGTCGTTGTGCGAGTTTCCATATTTTATATGGAGAATATGTTGTGAGCCAACTTTTATTGCAAATGTGACAGTTGTACCAATGGATCAAATTGGGTAAATTTCATTGTTCTCTGCAAATTGGTTGATTGTTGTGTCTGGTACGAAATGATATTCCAAGCAAGACACGGGAACTTTTTCAACAACACTTGTTTCATTGAGAAATATAATCTGATCACAATCACCACGGTCATATATCGTTTTTGGTAATATATTGAAGTTTGTAATGGATATCCCATTACCTGGTAAGATCTTCTCTGCATGTTTCTGGACAAGTTGTGTAGGGATAGTTAGTGTAACTGTCATCATGGCTTCATTATCTATCATGTTTGTACGCATAATGCATCTACTTTTGTTTTCTTTGTCTAAGTAGGTGCTATACACGATCATTATGTGTCTGATGAACATTTGTCCAGTTCCGCGGTTGTTCAAGCATTCTATTGATAGTATATTGGTTGGTATAAGTTTATACCTAGTGACATTTTTTTGAACACAAAAAGTAATGTGAATGGCAGTGTGTAAATCTTTTTTTTTTTTTTGCATCAATGTACAAGTAGATGCACAAGTTGGATAAAGTATGCAATTTAGAGTTTTGTAACCATACCTCTTAGTCTCTGGACCTTGCACTAAGTTGGTCATTTCACTTGTACTCGTAGATACTTATTGTGAACTAAAAAGCATGTGTTGTAGATGACATCAACATATTTACCATGTCATAGATGAATAAATAACTGAGGATATTTGTTTCCTAAACATAGAAAGAGAATACTATGTGAATCTTTATCTTCGGCCTTGTCATTGTGTTGATGTTTGCGATGATTGACTACTCATGCCCATGTCACTTGTCCAACTTTTTCTGATGCAAACATGACAACAACTAAATATGCATATGCATTGTATATTGTTCATAATTGATATGGATGTACATTAAGCACATGCATTGTGTTTGATTTACTATTACTATTGGTATACCTTTTGGAAGATTGTACTTCAACTTCCTTTGCTGTGGCACACAAGACTTCATCTTCTTGTTCAATTAGCCTGTTTTTTTTCAATGTAGCAATGCAAAGAATACAATGGACATGAAGCTAAGTTTCTATGTAGGAACACATGTAAAAATATTAAATACAATTTTATTTATTTCAATGTAGCAA
Source organism: Picea engelmannii (assembly GCA_009831015.1). Classification (NCBI taxonomy): domain Eukaryota; kingdom Viridiplantae; phylum Streptophyta; class Pinopsida; order Pinales; family Pinaceae; genus Picea; species Picea engelmannii. The sequence goes on along the minus strand of ML783207.1, from coordinate 76,447 downwards.
CACAAAATACAATTGACATGAAGATAAGTTAATATGTAGGAAGATATGTAATATCTACATATAAAAAAAAAATGAGTTGCAAATCAGTCGAATAAATATATACTGAATAAATGAAATACAAAGTAATGGATCATGGAATAAGGGTAGAAACATGCACCTTCGTTTTTCTTCTTCTACATATCTGGTTAACAGTTCTTCGTCTTGTTCAATTATTATATTTTTTTCAATGAAGGAAAGTACAAAATACAATAAACATGAATGTAAGTTGCTATGTAAGGAAAAACAAGGAATATGTACATATAGTAAATTAGAATCAAAGGAATATAGTAACATATAGTGTTAGAAGCATGTACCTTTTTTTTCTTGATCCATGTTTATGGTTATATAGAATCATTTATGTCCAAAATCTATTAAAAACCAGAAAAAATTAAGAAGTTGGATGATCCTAGATGAACAATTTGGTTTTGTGCAACAAATTAGCCAGATATGCTTTGAGACATGGAAATGTGATTTTGTAATATGCTTGATGTATATTTCATAATTCAAGTACAATACAAATTGTATCGTGATCAAACCAATATGTGTCTAAGATAAAGAGGATGTATTGTGAAATGGGCACATTTGACCATACATGATCAATAAGTGTGTTTCGTACATGGTTTATCTTATCCAAAAGAAAGTGGAGACTGTAATTGCACATGTAGTTTTCCAATTCTTTTGTTCTGGCACTATTTTGTATCATGTCAATATTGAAGTCTCCTATAATGATAATGGTTTCGTTCAGATAAAAATGTTGTAATGAATTTGAAATAACACTCAGTACGTTGGGCAATGTTACATGCAGAGCGACATATAAATTCAATATTGCAATTTCTGATTCATAAAAGATTACTCTTTCTAGCACTATCTCAACATTGTTTTCTTCGAAATGCATATACTCCAAAATTGTTACATGTTTTTTCACTAATATCATCACTCCATGTGTGATGTAACTTGGTATGCAATTGCGATTTGGAAATTACTTGTTATGCATGCATAATGTCATTTATGTTTCTTGCAAGCACACAATATCAGATTGGATTGTATCATAGTCATTGAGTATATCATTCATATGTGCATGTAGGCTGCACATGTTAAGTGAGAGAATTGATACAAATGAGTTTGTTCGTATGGATTGGTAATCATATTGTAGATGCCATTTTGCACTAGTTCGCAGGCGTTGCATCTCAGTATCAACTTTATGTTTGACTTTGAAGTTATATTTTGTAAAAGTGCTTAGCAAATACAAGGAGTATATGATTTTGACACGAGACAGAGTTGTGTATACAAGTCCATGTATTTGTATTCCAACAGGGTCGAACACAACATTATCAATTGTTATCCCTTGTGATATATGGACTGTACGTGCACATGCAAGTTTAATTGGAAACAATTTTTGAATCTTCAGTTGATCTATCTTTGCCAATGTCGATATTGGTTTTGATATTCGTAATATAGGTGTCCAATCGCGCAAAGTATTTGAATTATATAGATAAGATAACTTGTTTTCTTGTTGGTGGCCAATATGTGGGTCATGGAACTTAATCCAGAGGACATCAACTTTTTTCTATTTTGGTATAATATTTGAGTATTCCATCTGCACCATTCACCAATCCATCCTATGAGTCATAGTTGTAGGCATATATTTCAACTAGCATGTCTAATTTCAGGACAAGTTGCAAAGGCAAAGTGGTTGTATTTTGATGACATGGTACATTTCCATGTTTGTATTCTTCAAGGTCAATTGAATTGATGATGATATCATTGCCATGCATGAGAGATAACATGTACCTGTTATGCATTACAACATCTTTATTCTTGTAGAACGGGTAAAGGAAGGTTGGGTCTATTGGTGTAGGTCGCATCCACCTTGAATTGATATATGTTAAGTCATCACATGTTTGGTTGTTTGTCCACATTCTATTCAGAATTGAAATAAATGTTTCATTTGCCTAGCACATTGTAGTATGCAATTCAAATCATTTTATGTTGTCTTTCCAAATGTCATGCATCACTGTTTTCATATTGACCGTAGGTTGTTCAAATATTAGAGAATCTTATATGGGTTGTGCCTAGTAAATATCCCCACAGAATATCATGTCAATGTCCCCAAAGTATTTGGTGTGCACATGTTTTATGTTTATGAGTCGATTGTCAATGGAATATAAGAAGTGACTTCCAATCAAATATACCTCATCTATGAAGACAAGTTGTAGTTCATCATAAATCTTAGACAAGGTATCTAACATTTCCTTGTTGAGTGGAAGAAAATGTGACTTGTTAAAAGGAATTAAAAATGCAGAGTGGATTGTTGTTCCACCTGCATTATATGCAGTTTTTCCTGTATATGCAACTATTACTCCCTTTGGTTTCATAGGGTCAATCAAACTGTTTAAATCATATATTCGTATAAGAATCTGGAATAGTGCTTTCGTTGTGAATGTCTTGCTTGTTCCTGCCCCTCTTGTAAGGAACAAGTGCACAAGAGTATGCATGTTTAAGCGTTTTTTCATTGCAATGTCCTTTAGGATTGCTTGTTGTTCTCGATTGAACAATCGTCTAATTCTGTAGTATTCGTCATTTTTTATAAAGAAATGATGTTTTTTTAATTGAAACCCAATATTGATATGTTTTTCAATGGCAGTTGTTCGAGGACAAGGAAAATATGCTTGCAAGTCATAGGAATCACATAGAGTTCTAGTTGTTTTATGGTTTTTTAATATCTCATCAACATTGTTAGGGTTTTCTAGTTCATCAAGTGCACTTTCTAAATCACCCCATGTTGGGTTGACATTGTATGTAAATCTAGCCTCATTGGTTTGTATTGTAGTCTCATAAGCAATATATGCATCTTACCATGTAGGGAAGTTATGTTTTAATGTGTTTTCATTTTGATCAAATGGAACGTACAACAATAGTTTTTCTCTACATAAGTTTTCATAGTCGTTGTGTTTGTTGTATTTGACAAAGCGTATTAAATTTGGTTTATTTCTTTTTGATATGGGTGTACCATTTTTTTTGTAATGTGATACAAAATTTGCAAGGAATATATGATTAATAGTAAGTGGACGCTGTAGGTAGTAATCAATAATAGAGCGACATATCATGTCCTCTGAATTATCAGGCTCTTGTTCTAGCAAAGATGGTGGTTTAAGCACAAATGTGTGTGTGTCAAGTGGAGATGTGTTTATGGAGACACATTTCCTTGAACTACAATTCAGACAAAGGGAAAGTGCAATGTCGAATGCTTTTTGAGTAGGCATTTGTTGAAGATTAAGTAATGTATTTCCAAGTGTACGTATCATTTTCATAACATCAATTTGAGTTTTTTCATGTTCTCTGCGTATTCTTCTGAATGCACTTGTCATAGATTTGTCAACCTTTGTCATGTATGAGGTACAATATGATGTTGTAGAATTTGCATTGAGGATATACTCTGCATCTATATTTGCATTCCACATAATTGGCATGTCCTTAGAGAAAGTGTTGCTCCAAATATGTGAAAGTTTTAGTGTAAGAAAAAGTGTTGGTTTTTTAAGTTTAGATTGTATCACTTGGATGTACTCATCTTATGTTAGATTTAGTTATGCCAAGAAGTATTCAAAGCTCATTAAGTCATTGAAGTCTCGTTATTCTAGAAATGTGAACAAAGATTTCGATTTCTCAATGAGAACATTGTCCTCTAAACTAATTGGTTCTATGATTCTTGTTTTTCTCATTGGTGACACAGGGAAGTTGTATCTGTAATGTGAATTCTTTCATTTTTTACAACTTTTTGTATGGTAATGTCTATTAACTATTAACTTTGGCAAGTTTTGGATCCAAATGGTTTTTGTTGCATGTTATGTATTTGTCCAAAAACTACTTTCTTTGTGATTTGTTGTCATTTCCATAGACCGGTGCACCTTCTATCCATAACAGTGTGTGGTCATGCTCACTCCCTCTATTTTGGAACTCAATCACAAAATAGTAGTCCGATATTTTTCCGAAGAATGTTTCATCATGGAATATCAATTGACTCAAATCATTTACTTTATGTCTATAGTAACAAGTACATGTCACTAGGTCTTTTCTTATGAGGTAGTCAATGTCATCATTTTCCAATGTATCAGTTTGTTTTTTCCTTTTCCTATTCCTATATAATGCAGACATCGTAGTCACCAATGGACCCCAGTGATTATGTTCACTTGTAAATGTGATGAAAAAAGTTGGGGGTCCCAATTGTCGGATCATTGTAAATATAGTTTTCTTGTTTTGTTGCAAGTGGCCAGGAGAGATGCAAATGTTTTTGAAATCTATGTAACCAATATCAGATTTTAGGATTTTTTCTAGGTTTGCTTTGTACTTGACATATCTGGCCAATAAATTTCTTCCTCGTAACTAGCCTTTTATTATTCGCACCCACATGAAATAGATCACTTTCTCAATTATTATGTGCATTGTTTTGAAAAACAAATTTGTTATGTGACAGGAGAAGTCACTGCTTGAATGCAACAGTTCCCATCGAACTATTTTTTGGTAGCTGAATCATTCTGTGATTTCACTGGCATGTGGATCTCCATAGAAAAGTGTTTGGAAGTTCGTTTCATCAGCAAATGTTTCCTTGAATATTCCAAGTAGGCGTTGCCCTTCAGCAAGTGCATTTGCGACAATCTTGTCTTGCAAGTCATGAATGCGTTGTGAGTCAATGAATCCATGTATCAATGTTTCAGCAGGTCTTTCATTCTCTGATTCATCGCTTGTATCAAATTCACTATTAGTGTCAAAAGTTTGTGGAGAGTTGTCATTTCCTTGTTCAAGAGCATGGTTCTAGTTATCATTTATACAAATGTTTTGTGCTTTGTACAAGGCCCTAGAACATAATTATCTTAATGCTTTCATGACAATGTGCACATGAAATCTACATGTATGGTATGCATTCTTGTATTACAAACGTCTGTTGAGAGCTACAACAATTCTCATTGTTTCGCTCATGAATTGTGGTAGGGCGTTTTGCACAACACCTAGTTGGACATGCATGTTAATAATTGATCCTGTTAAGCCCATTTGGGGTCATTAATATCCCCAGGGTCTAATTTGTGCAAATGCAATTCGCAGAGACACAAGTCTCTCTTCAAGTTATGTAAGTGTACTTACATCTAGTAGTGGCGTGTTACATCTTATTTGGTCAGGTGTTGCAAATTGTGGAAATTTTCCATTTTCAAGCAATCGTTTGCATGGAAGACAAATTTTGTTAGTGTAAAATGTTCTATCATTAGTTTCAAGATGATGTATTCTTTTTGCAAGTTAGGGGCAAAAGATTTAGTGTTTTTTGCAAAATTCAATTCTTCGCAAATCACACATCCAATGGAAGGATTGTCTTTAATTTGTTTCATATATATCTGATTTGCATCTCTTTTTCCTAGAGAAGGATGTGTAGCAAGTGTTTGTTGGTTTCCAATGCTAGCATTGCACAGTGTTGGCTCTAGTTTACAATATGTGATTTTTCCCTCTCGATCAATATCATGACCATTGTGGGATATGTAGTTGGACCTTTTTCTCTCACGTATCTATTTTTTCAACATGTGGTAGGTTAACTTATGGTTTCCACTCGAAAGTAGTTTCACTTGTTGACAAGCCATGTTGAAGGTGGAATCGACATTCGTTACGAGCATTGCCTCCACACCATCTCGATGGTGCAAACAATGACGTTCTTTGTCATTGGACATGTGATGTTTGTGTTCAGCAGGAAGTGTCTAAATGCGCTTGTGTTGTGCAAACACAACTATTTTTAGGTTCTGATATATGAGTTTTTGTTTCTTGGCTGAGCTCCATTTCACCTCATGATGATCGGTTGTACAACTCATAGATCTAGAAGTAAGTGCACAAATGTATTTATTTCTTTCAGGTATGTCCTTTTTCAAGTTCTGATAAGTCAGTCTACATTTTTTGTTTAATCTCTCTATGATTTTATGACAATTGGGATGATTTTCATCCTGATTAGACAATATGTGACGCTTATGTAGATTCGATGTTGTTTGGGTAGCATGGACAATGGATCTTGAACTAGAAGTATTTATTATCAAAGGTTGATAATGGATGTGTGGTGTATCTGTCTTTGATGATATGATGTCAATTTTTCGATCGTAGTTTGAATCAATACATTAGAAATGGACAGTACCGTCTGAAAGGGTTGACTAGACCTAGATATTTACTTTGAATATGATAGGTATCCATTGTAAACAAAATGTCCCACCCTCTATATTTCCTTTCTCATATGGCATTGCCATGTTTACAAGGTATTGTTTCCAACTTCCAATTGTCGGCATAATTTCTATGAGATATGGTAGAAGGTGTTGATGCAAGGAGTTAAATTCATGTTGACTTCCACCTATAATTGCATTGCAAAAGGATTGCACAGTGTAAAGGCATGGCGAGTGCACATCAAACTCTGTTGCTATCAAATAGAAAATTTCATCGAACATACTATATCCACAAGTAGAGTTAATATTTGTTGCTATGTGCAATCCATGAGAGTGTATATGATGCATAATCCGTTTCCAATTCAATTGAAGGTATTTGCAGGTGAGGGACAAGTAAATATCATATCCTCCAAGATTGCATATGGATAATTTTTTATAGAGTAGTGGTTCATAATGACCACTTAGAGGATTGGCATCATGGAATAAGATGCAATATGGATCTCTAGATGCAGTCTTATTGAATAGTAGATATCTTATTTTTCTTGTTAATGACAAAATTCCAATTGATATATTCAACCACTTGGCCAGCCACCATATACAAAATTTATCTCCCCATATTCCTCTCTCATGTGGAGGAATATTTGTAGATGCAGACAACTGCATCCTTGAAAGATACATAATGACATAATGTATTCCATGCAATTGGCAAAGAAAATCAGATTGTCAATTCATATTGATATGCCTATAATGCCTCAACGTTACCATTTTCTAAACAGGCCAAGAAATGATCTATCAATCCATTGCACAGCTCGATCGAGGAATAGCAAAAGTGCAATAGAACTTGAAATGCATCGAAGAGGCAATCTTCCACAGTATACGATAATGCATCTAATCTGAAAAGGGCATTGTTATGCAATACCTGGTCGATGTTGTCATGTACAATGGTGTTTGTATCTATTTGATATCACTCAACATCTATTACTTTCTCCATATTTTAAGTTGTGATTTTCAAGATGTTTCTTAGCTATGTTTAGATAATATTCAAATGGAAAAAAAAAGATAACTATAAGTTCAGAACTACATACCAATTCTGCTATGTATCCTTCGACCTTTTTCATTTCAAATTCAGTGCTTCGTGGTTGCTATAGCATATGACAAACAAACAAAGCTATAGTTAGTGCTCAAGCATATAGAAGAGATAATGCAAATAAAACAATAGTATAAATTTTCTCAGTACAAAGACTAAGTATTTAAGACATATAATTTTTGAACTTATTTTAGTTGTGCATCTTATAAACATTTCAGTAGTCATTGTATATATCTTTACAATCGTATTCATCATTTAATTGCATCCCCGCTCTTCACAAATCAACACTAAACAGATCTGAAATGACTTGTTGATATCTCCCACTCAGAGCACTCACATAGATGATCTATGGGATAAACAAAAGGGGAAGAATTAGGCGTTCATGGACTTTTACCATGAGAATGGAACCAACACATAGCACAACTTCTCAAGATTTCAATTATCTTACAAGATGAAGAAGATATTCTAAGATTTGTCAATTATCTTACAAAATGAAGAAGATATTCTAATATTTGGCACTGGGGCACTCATCCTGAGACAGATCATTGAACTATCCATTCAGGTTACAAAGAATCATTTCTACAAGGCGAGTTCCAGATGTGGAAATGGTAATGGAAGATGCTTTGGAAGACCCAAAGTCCAGCATAAAACTAATAGCTATATGTGGTTTTCCTTAGAGAATAAAATATTGTCGTGTCATAATCTACAAAGAAGGGATGGCAAGGTCCTTGTAGATTCTTTCTCCACAATGAAAACTATGAATTCATCTGACAAATCCCTGTGCACTGCCATTTTCCAAAGAGCTAGGGTATGATGCCTAGGACATGAAAGTGGACATATGTGATTGGAAGGGGACAACCTACAAAATGCACTAAATGTATGGTTTCAGGAGCATAAAGATGAGGAGAACATCCCATTTCCTTTTTTTTTTATGTCAGTATGGTTGTGAAAGAGGTGGGTTCTGTATCGAGCATTGACATGCCTGTGCATTTTTTGAGGCCACTAGATATAACTGAATGTGTATACAGCAAGGAGATTAACGTTCGAGTGCCTCTTATTTCCAAAATGACTCTGAGACGTCGATCACTTTTGCAAATTTTGATCTAGGTGACCTTACTACTTTAGAGCCCTTGCTAAAGTTTTATCATTCTGCCAAATTTTAGAATTCTTCTAACCATACTTAAACATGGTGCCAATTCAGAACTTCAAGAGTTTTTAAATGTGAAGCATGAAAGTCTCCCAAAGTGAATTTCTCCTAGAGAAATTAACTCACGCTTACTGTTATTAACCCGATATTACTTTAACCATCCATATCAAGGAATTCAATACTTCAGATATTGGGAACTTTCAGAGTTTTCGAACACATAATTTGTACAACTCCCGGAGCATTACGGGCCCAGAGTAGTACAGACACGTGCAATAATTGTAGGCTAACCACCGTGCATGTGGGACCCCAAAAGACAATTCGATAGACTAATTAAATCAAATAGAAACAATAACAAAAGCTCGTCGGTGCCAAGTGTCCACCATCCTTCAAACCTTGACATGTGGTTAACCACGTCTCATCTACGCAAATAATAACTATCTACGCAAGAGATAAGGTCCTCAAATCTTCCCAAGTCTACAAGTGATTTGTCACATTCCTAAGATCTCCATTACCCTACACACTGCCATATGTCTTTACACCTTTTTCACTGGTCTCCGATATGGAATCATTTTTCTACCCTTTACGCCTACATTTTATCCCTTTGGTAAACACAGGTAGTGAACAATATGTATTGAAATGGTTGCACAAGAGGGTGATTTAGTACCATCCTCAGTTGACAGAGCATCTTGAAATGTCTGCACAAGAGGGTAAACCAACACCATCCTAACACTGAGTATGTGAATATGTAAGGTATGATCTATGCAACAAAAATTATTGTCACTTGTTTTAAGAAGTATTGAAAAGCATTGTACTAATTAAAACCTGTTGACCCTTAGCCTAATCCTCCGAGATCCCTTGATATTCCCGAACCTATTGATAATGCCCCTAAACCTACGATTACACATCTTATTTCTCACAGGTTTACTGATCCCCATCCCATAATCTACAAAGAAACTAGTGTTCAAACTCCACTGCCCACTAAGAATTTAATTTTCCAACAAAGGAGAAACAAGAACTAATGTTTGGACTCGTGTCGTTTTGTGTTTTATGTTCATCCTCCACCCAAGATTTGCATTTCAGGTACTGCAACTTTTTTTTTATAACTTATTGAAATATGTCACTGATAAAGATGGATAAGGACGGACAATCATGTCGAATTTTCTTGCAACTTTCTTAACTTTGCACCACACCTATCCCTTCTACACCTAGCTGCACTTTTCTTCTACAAGAAAATTTTTCAAAGGCGACAAGATTTCTTGTTCAACACTTTTCAGGGCTAGTAACACATTCTTGTTTCTTTGATCTCAGTAGTCACATTTAAGGATGTTCTAGAAGAGCATTTTCACTTAGTTATTATTTATATATTTTTTTATATTTAAATCATTCTGCCAAATATTGGAATTCTTCTAACCATACTTAGACATGGAACCAATTTAGGACCTCGGGAGTTTTCTAAATGTGAAGCATGAAAGTATCTTAGAGTGACTTTCTCTCAGAGTCATTAACTCGTGCCTACAGTTAATTATCCTAAGATTATTTTAACCATCCTTATCAAGGACTTTGAGACTTTGGCTATTAGGCACTTCCGGAGTTTCTAATTGCAGAATTTGTACAACTCCCGAAGTATTACGGGCCGGAGTAGTACAAACACATACGACAAATGCAGGTTGGCCACCATACTCGGAAAGACAAATAAATAGACTAATTTAATCAAACATAAACAATAACCAAAGCTCGTCGGTGCCAAGTGTCCACCATGCTGCAAACCCTAAGATGTGGTTAACCATGTCTCATCCACACAAATAATAACCATCTACGCAAGAGATAATATTCTCAAATATACCCACGTATAAAATCCATTTGTCACCTTCATTACCTTATGCACTTCCATCTGTCCTTACACCTTTGTCATTGGGCTCCGATCTGGAATCGTTTTTCTACCCTTTATGCCTACAATTTACCCCTTTGGTAAACACAAGAAGTGAACATAATGGCTTGCAATGGTTGCACAAGAGGGTGATTTAGTACCATCCCTCAGTTGAAAGAGTGGCTTGCAATGTCTGAACAAGAGGGTAAACCAAAACCATCCCAACGGCAAGTATGTGAAGATGTAAGGTATGATTTATGCAACAAATGTTTTTGTTAGTTGTTTTAAGAGGTATTGAATAGTATTGTATTGGTTAAAACCTATGGACCCTTAGCCTAATCCTCCAGGATCCCTTGATTTTCTTGAACCTATTGATAATCCCCCTAATCCTTTGACTACACATCTTGTTTCTCACAAGTTTACTGATCCTCATCCCATAATCTACAAAGAAACCAGTGTTCAAACTCCACTTCTCACTAAGAATTTAAATTTCCCTTTTATCTTCATTGTCCACCCATGATTCACATTTCAGGTCCTGCAATTTGTTTTTATAACCTAGTGAAATATGTCACTAATAAAGATGGGTAAGGAACGACATCGTACCATACTTAGTCCTTCTATACCTAGCTGTAGTTTTCATCTACAAGAACATTTTACAAAGGAAAAAAGCTTTCTTGTTCAACACTTTTCAGGGATAGCAATACATTCAAGTTTCTTTGATCCTAGTAGTCACATTTAAGGATGTTTTGTAAGATCATTTTCACTCAGGTATTATTTCTATATATTTTTTATATTTATTTTGATTTTCAACACCTCCTAGTATTGAACATTCCTACCTACAAACTATAAATAGTAAACAACAAACAACAAATAGGAATCAAACCATGGTACTTAAGCTTCCTCGTGAATGGTGAATGACAAAATCCCAGGTCCAATTATGGGTGCAGGATCTCAACCCTGCAAACTGCAGCAACATGTCCATCTGCGGATGCAGGACCTCAACCTTGCAAATTTGAAGCAAACAAGGGTGCAAGATTTCAACCCTGCAAAATGCAAGAACAAGTCGAACAACCTTTCAAAGTTGAAGCAAACAAGAGCAAGAAGCAAACAACAAACTAGTGAGCAAGCACCAAGAGGTCCAACTGCAACTACAGGACCTCAACTTTTCAAAGATGAAGAAAACAACAATAAGCAGCATCTAGCGAAAAAAAGAACCAGGGAGCAAGTAGCAACCAGTGAACCAGTAATTTCGGTGGACAACAATATTTCCCAAATTCACTATATAAAAGATTGTGTCCAAAAATTGGAGGAAAATGTATTGTGACAAGCATGTTAAGTAAACATTTAAGGATGTCAGGTCTGTTAAGTAAACATTTAAGGCTGTCAGGACTGTTTAAGGGCCTCGCGCTATGTAAACATTTAAAAAAGAAGACATTTTGTCAGGAATGCATTGTGTCAGCCCTGTTTAAGTACTTAAAAATGAGTGTCGATGCTCAAAACTTTGGATATGTAAACATTTAAATAAAAATAATAAAAAATCAAAAAGAGTGTAGATGATCAAAAATTTAGATATGTTAACATTTAAAACATTTGGAATAGCCAAGTTGACAATAAAACTTTGAATTTATTCTCCAATAAGATGATGGCATATAAAAAAAAAATTATTATATAAAAAGTTATGTTTTTAATTTTCTAGTTCAAAAATAAAAATTATAAAAAAAAAATACAATCAAAGGACAAATTAATATGAAGTCTAAAAATTATTGATCACTATAGTCCCTTTAAGCAAAAACTAACAAATTAAAATTGTTTAAATACTATAACTTTTAAAAATTAATTAAAAAAAAAACACTAATAATTTGTCAATCATTGGAAGTGTTGGATTCTCTGTTCAAACTTCAAATCTCATGCATCTTACATAAGACTCCCTAAAATGTGGTAAAGTGGTTTTGAATATTAAAAAATATAAATTTTAAAATATTTTATTAAAATAAAATGAGTTTAAAAGATTTTGGATTTGTGAGAGGTAAAATGGTAATGGAGGTTTTATTTCAGAGTATTGTGGATGAAATTAAGATAAGTTGTTTAAAGAATGTATATAATATTTTTATTAAATTTCAATAATGAATATATTATTTTTTTAAAATAAAATATAATTAAGAAAAAAAAATCTTTTAAATAAAATATAATTAAGAAAAAGTTAAATATTTAAAGGGTTCATTGTAGGGATATGTATAATTTATTCCATGTTTAACATGGAGTTCACATGTGGAATTAAAAAATATTAATAACAAAAAAATATTTCAATATTAATTTTAAGTAAAATAATTTTCTATCAAATTTATATATAGAGAAAAAGATAGAGTAATTGAAAGTAAAAAAAATATGATTTAGTTATTAAGTGGTTTAGTTAATGAGGAAGATGTTTAATATTAGGTCAATGTGTGATTCCATGCCTAAATTCACCTTGGAGCTCACATGTGTAACTCTTAAATAATAATAATAATAATAAATAAGTAAATGAAAATTTCGATATGTAGGGTCTAACACTTCCTCCTTGACAAAAGTGCAAAAGGAAGGGTTTGTACCTAGAGAGATTTGATCCCTCTCAGAGCTTCATAGAATCCTAGTTGAGATGAGTCTATGTTGATGGTTAAAACATTTGAATGGTGGCTTGAGTATGAGGGACATGGAGTTGACAAGTGGCATATATATATATAACAGATCCATCTAAACTTCGGATGAAAGGCATCAAATCCTTCAAAATGAAAACATTTCTTCAACTTTTATACTCTAAAAAAAATAGCATTTCCAAGAATTTGATGTCTTTCTATGCATGATAAATCCAATCTTAAGATGAATCCACTTTGTTTTAAAATAAACAAATTTTATTTCTACACTATAATGCCATTACATGCCATACAAGATTAGATCTAGTAATTATATTAATAAAAGTGAATGTAATATCTATATATTATACACTTTTACCTATTTTTAACATATTATGTATTATATGTGTATTTGTTAATTTTTGTTGTGAATGCAATAACAAATTTTGTTGTGAATGGGGAGATGCCTAAAGGGCACATCTAAACCATGAAGAAGCTCCAAAACCCACTAGCAATGGAAATTAATAAAAACAAGCAACTTGCTACTATTAGCAATGTTAAGAAAATAAATATACTCGAAGTCTCATGCTTTTATTATAACAACAATTCTTTAACACTTTTGTATAGGTACATACATAATGATATACATGTAGCATAGGGAGTTTGTTATCTTCACCATCATGATTTTTGTTTGGGAGTCTTCCAAAGTAGGTCATGTATTTCCAGTAAATTCCATTTAAAACTTTCAACAATTAAGACAACCCTTTTGTTTTATCTTTTAGTGATGTCTTGTTTTACTTTCATAGATCAATATCCTCTACTACCAACACTAAATAAAATACATGAAAACTTTGAAAATCAAACAAGAAATCATTATTTCACCGACATAAACAAGAAAAGTCAATATCTATTGGACAACAAAATGACAATTCAATTGTGATGCTCGTGATTATGAAGTGATTCATTACACAACGGGCAGGGCGGGTCTAGTGAAATTGATTGCAGACGTTCATTCCTACTCGGAGATACCACGCAGACGAAAATAGTGGTCGGCGGAAGTTCTCATGAAAATACATAAAACTTGGAAGTTATTGTCATTTCTAGAACATAGTTTATTTAATAAATTTGATTTTGATTTTGATTTATTTTTTTACATTAAAAAAAATTGATGAATGGTCCTAACATCCAGCATTTCACAAAAGTTAATGTGTACCTTTTAAGATCACCTACGAATTATTTATTTCATGTGTGGCACACAAGTTAATGTGTACCTACGAAATTATTTAGTTTATGTAGGGCACACAAGTTAATGTGCACCTTTAATACTACTTACTAATTATGCCGAAAGACGTATATCTATTGACAATGGGCAGATTTAATAGGAGTTTAGTGCTTAATAAGTTTTCTATGGACAAGATTAAATATCGCTGGAATATTCTTAGTAGTCACACAAAATAAATGGCTGTGATTTCAATCATTAACTTCTTAGCTATTATAAAGACATCCGTTTATGTGTTTACTTTTTTACATTTACCTAATCATATTTAAAAATTACTTTGATAGCTCACTGATTGCCACCTAAAAGATTAACAAAAATTAAAATATTAACCCCAGATAAATGAAGACCAACCATTTATTTGTTAATCAATAATAAAATTTAATATATTCTTTTAAGGATTCTTTTCATCTTATCAACCTTTCGTCGTTGATCAACCACAATTATGTCTCTGTGCTAGTTATTTATTTCATGTGGGTTCGTTTTTGAATAACAATTTATTATCAATTAATAATTAAATTTAGATTTTATTAATTTTATCAATTCATGAGATAATTTTAGTGGATTGCTACGTCTCAGTGATTAAGATTTTGTTACAGAGTGGAGAAATTAATCATTTAATATTTACCAATTTACCAGTTTGAGTTTGGCATTTCATTTTATCATTACATTTTATTTTATGGTTGCGTTTCATTTTCTGAGCCAAATGAAACTTTTCGACTTCACCAGCCACCAATTTACCCTTGTGAGTCTCAACCTTTCCCACGAGTGTGGGCGTGTGCCTCTTGTGACTCAACCTTCCATGTGAATCTCAACCTACAGTGTACACAATGTTGTATTGCAATTTGAAGTATTGGACTCTCAAACATGAGGTTTCAATATGAACAATGCAGGATTGCAATTTGCATGATGTGAGAAACTATGTAGACACCCAAATTGTAATTGGCATAATGCGAGTCCCCATATACATGGCCTTTTTGGGAGTACAATCTCTGTGTATCTCGGAGTGTAAACACTATGGATGCAATCTGTTATTATCTAAGAGTTTCATTTCTAACAATCAAAGTGTTTGGCTAATAAGATTGCTAACTTCATTTGTTCACTGTGATTACAATTTTTATTTAAGATTTCAGATAAAAACATATATAATATAT
>ML783207.1:47536-60036 GCA_009831015.1 Picea engelmannii | reverse complement strand
GCCGAAATCGAGAGAGAAGATATATCTGGGTTCCTACAGAACGGCCGATCAAGCCGCCAGAGCCTTCGATCCGGCAATGTATTGTCTGAAAGGGCCGACCGCCAAATTCAATTTCCCAGATTCTGTGCCCAACATTCCGTCCCTGTCATCTCCGTCCCGTCGGCAAATTCAGGTTGCCGCCTCCAAATATGCCTTTAACGAACTCCCTTTGACTTCGACTTCGCCCTCTCTGCACAATAAAATCGACAATAATAGTAACGAGGAGCCCTCGCAGTCGTCTTCGCATTCTGAAATGAAGTTTCCGAGCGACGACCAGCAGATATCGGAGGAGTCGGAGTTTTGGAAATCTTTGTTTGCGAGATCAGACGGCGCCGAGTACCTGAATCTGGAAAAGATCCCGTCAATTGACGAGGCGTTGGCCTTGGACCTCCTTCCCACTTCGCAGGAGCAGGAGGAGCACGTTGACATTGGCGTTGAACCCGTAGGCCTGTGGAACTTTGAAGATAGCTGAGTTTATGGGACGAGGAAGAAGACAAACTAATTTTTTTAGCGTGTTGACACGTGCATACTATCAGCGTCGATTTGTGACAGTGCCTAGTATCAACGTTGATTCCTGTAATAAAAGATACCTTTGTGTCAGTTACTATTTGACATAGTTATTGATTTCTGTAATAAAAGACACCTTTGTGTCAGTTATTATTTGAGATAGTTATTAAACTTGCGATAGGCATGGTATATAGTGTTGAGTTAGGTTTGATTTTTTATTAGTTTATGGTTGACCATGAAATATACACTTCTTTATCTAAAGTTTTAAAAAATAATGATTAATTTTAAATTTTAAATCTCATTTATATCATATCTTATTGGCCAAAAACTTTCAAGTCTTATTGCTGCCTTCACTTCCCTCAATGTTATTGTAAAAAATATTTCTACCATCTAGTCATTTCATGCATATTCCTTGTCTCCCTATCTTCTTAAACAATACTTTCATTATTATATTCGGCATGTATATGCTACCTAGTAGCCTTGTTAATTTAATGGGAATTGTGATATTCATTTAAAAAAAAAAACACTAAAAATGAAAAAATAAAGCCAAAAAAGATGATGATGATAATAATGATTAGTGTTCAGTGAGACAAATTGGTGTATTAGACTTTAAGAGAGTAAGGGATTACTTGCAATTCTTTAGAATTCTGTTTGGGTATAAGCCCGACAATCTAAGAGTGAGTGTTTTTCATCTTCAACCTTCTTAGTGTCACAAATGTGACAGACTATTTCATCCCATAGGGTTTTAGGAATTGACCAACACTCACTTTCACTATGGAGCTCATGAGAATTTGTTCTTATCTTAGCAATGTTTTTTTTTTCTTTATACTTGTCAAAACATAGAGATAATTATGATCTTCTATATTAGGGTTGATTACATCTTTATAATACATTAATTTTCTTTTTTCCTCTAACTCTTTATCACACCACATTTTCTCCTTAAATTTTGATATGATGAAATTTTTCACTGTATCCTTATTCAACAAAATGGTGTTAATGGACCGAATCGACTATCAACCATTTTTTGCATAAAAGTGGTTGTTCCTAGTTGACAGACCACCATTAATATATTAATACATAATTTTAATATTGTGTTAATTAATTATTACATTAATATTATA
Source organism: Picea engelmannii (assembly GCA_009831015.1). Lineage (NCBI taxonomy): Eukaryota > Viridiplantae > Streptophyta > Pinopsida > Pinales > Pinaceae > Picea > Picea engelmannii. The sequence continues at coordinate 58,369 of ML783207.1, read as the reverse complement.
TTAATGTATATAAATTAATGAGATCTATTAATGTAATGTATTACATTAATGTAATAGATAATAATAATGTATAAATTTAATCTATAAATTAAAGTATTAAATTACATTAATATATAATGTAGTTGATTGATACATTAATAGTGTAATGTATCAATTAATTAATAAAATTATACATTATTAAGTAATACATTGCAAAAATATTAATAAAGTAATAAAATAAAACATTAATAATGTAATGGTACATTGATGTATTGTATTAATTTAATGTATAAATTAAAATATTAATTTACATTAATATATAAAGTAACTTATTAATTGAATGATACATTAATAATGCAATGTATTGATTAATATATATAATGTAAAGTATATTAATTAATTTATACATTAAATATAATATTAATAATGTATTTATTAATATTCTTAATCACTAAGATATAAATATTTATATTTATATTAAAACATAAATATTGATATTGATGATGATGATGATTAACGTCCACTAAGACCTAATTGGTCTATCAGACCTTAAGAGGGTAAATGATTACTTGTGATTCTTTAGAATTTTGTTTCTGTACTCGAAAAGTATTAAGAGAAGTTTTCCAAAATCACCATACTTTTGTTGAGTTAAGAGGTTAGGAAAGTTGGTAGTGTGATCAATATTCTGAAAATGAAATCTAATATGGGTATAGGTTGGACAATCTAAGAGAAAATGCTTTTCATCTTCAACCTTCTTAGTGTCACAAATGTGACACACTCTTTCAGCCCATGGCTTTTTAGGAATTGACCAACACCCAGTTTCACTATGGAGCTCGTGAGAATTTGTTCTTATCTAAGAAATGTTTATTTTTTTCTTTACACTTAGCAAAACAAATAGATAATTTTGATCTTCTAGATTAGGGTTGATTACATCTTTATAATAACTTAATTTTCTTTTTTCCTCTAACTCTTTATCACACCACATTTTTTCCTTAAATTTTGATTTGACGATTTTTTTAATAGTATCTTTATTCTGCAAAATGGTTTCTTCCATGATTCCCCAATAGTTTAGCCAAAATCGGACGTCTTTATGTCATCCTCGCTTGAGTCGATGGTGGTTATGACTTGATTTGGAAGCAATTTTAGGTAGCCTCTTCTCTTCCATGTTGTTTAACTTGTTCTTATACATTAGGTATCTAGTCATAGCCATGCTCTCAATAGGGGAGAGGTTAGTTTCTACGAGGAGGATGGGATAGGGCATATTTCCTTCAATTTTGAGAATATAGGTTATAACATTCTTTTGTATTTGCTTTATCTTTCTCCATGATTCACGAGAGATACTACAACCCCAGACTTCACATCCATAAAGAATAACAGGTGTAACAAGAGTCTCAAAGAGGAGTTTCTTCTTATCCCAACTCCAAAGTTCAGCTGATTTACAATTGTTTTCAAGCCCATAATAAGCTTTCCATCCCCCAATAATCCTTTGCTCAATGTTATAATTCCAATTAAGCTTGTGGTGAATATCAATTCCAAAATATTTGTATGAATTTACTTCCTCCAAGTTGTTGTTGTCATATACAAAGGTATCATAAGGGATCTTATTGGATTTAATAATCATGACCTTACTCTTATCAGTATTAATAGTCATACCCATATTGGAGAAAAAATCCTTGAGGATTCTTAGTTGGTTTTCAAGATCATGGGGACTCCTTGCCATAAGAACGATATCATCGGCATAAAGAAGAAGATTGATGACTATACCAGTGAGAGTAGGACCGACAAAATAGTATTACAGAATTAATATTAATATTAAAACATTAATATTAAAAAATTAATACATTAAAAAAGTATCAATACATTATTAAAGTATTAATACATTAATAATAAATAATTAAAGTATTAATTAGTTAATACATTAATAATGCATTATTAAAGTATAAATACATTAATAATGTAATGTGTAATGTAAAGTATTTATTAGTTTATATATTAAATACATTATTAATAATGAATTTATTATTATTAATATTGTTAAATCACATTAAGTATTAATTAATTTATACATTAATACATGAGTTAGTTTATACATTAAATTAATGTACTTATTAATATTATTAATACACTAAAATATTAATATTAATATTTATAATAAAACATAAATATTGATATTAAAAAAATAATTTTAAAGAATTGATACATTAAAAAGGTATCAATACTTTAGTAATACAGTATTAAAGTAATAATACATTAATACATTATTAAAGTATTAATACATTAATAAATTAGTAATACATTATTAAAGTATTAATACATTAATACAGTAATTTACAATGGTCATGCTTCGACCATGATCATGGCTAACTTTGGTAAAACTTTTTTTACTTTGGGAAGGAGAGGTTCACTATGGTTGACATGGTTAATTATAGTTGACCATGACCATGTTTAACTTCTGTAGACCTTCACTATGGTTGACGTTTACTATGGATGAACTTCATTATGGTTGAACTTGGTTGACCATGACCATAGGTGACTCTGGTTGACCATAGTTGACAATGGTTGTCCATAAACTATCATGGTTATGCATGACCATAATTGACCAAGACTATGGATGACATTCAGATAGTGAAATTTGGATGTGTTTGTCACATTATGATGACATGATATTCGCGTAACATTGTGACAATGAAGCTATGTTGATGACATTGTGATGACAAGGCTATGTTCGTCAGATTGCGATGACAAGATATTTTCATCACAATATGATGACAAGATATTTGCATCACATTCTAATGACAGAGCTATGTTCATCACATTGCGATGACAGTATATTTTTTGTCACATATTGACGATGATGGGGATATTGGGACAAGGATTTTAGGTTCATCACATTGCAATGGCAGGTCATTTAAGTAAAGATTGGCAATGTGATGAACATAAATGTCATATGTTCATTGTAGAAATTTATTGACCTTGGGAAGGAAAGGTTCACTAGAGTTGACATCGTTAATTATGGTTGACCATGGCCATGGTTAACTTCCATAAACCTTCACCATGGTTAACTTTCGTAGACCTTCACTATGCTTGACGTTCACTATGGATGATCTTCACTATTGTTGACCTTGATTGACCATGACCATGGTTGACTGTGATTGACTATGGTTGATAATGGTGAACCAAGTTTGACAGTTGTTATCCATAGGTGACCATGGATGGCCATGACCATAGTTGACCAAAACTACACATGACATTGAGATAGTGAAATTTGGAACTGTTTGTCACATTATGACAACATGATATTCACGTAACATTGCGACGATGAAGCCATTTTGATGAAATTGGGATGGCGAGGCTATGTTCATCATATCATGACAATATGGTTATTTTTGTGACATTGCAAGGGAAGGGATAAGTGTTGATTAAGGTTGGTTGTCATTGATGTCAACCCTTGAAGAAAGCCCTGTAGCACAAAGGTTTAGGTAATGGACCCAATATTGTTTGATGTAAATATGACTCATTATTGTTTTGTCATGGTTGATAAGAAGTAAATATAGATGAACTCCAAAGTGGTCCCCTTATGGTGAAATCCCTCATGGGAAGAATTTTTGTGGAGTAAGAGAACCCATGCTTAATTGTGGAATAATGAGATGAAGGAAAGTGAATTTGTCATGGAAAATATCCTAGATGGATAGTGCTTGTCATGTCATTTCTAGTGGTATGTGGAACATCACATAATTCCTCGCGGTTAAAGAGCTATGGCCATGAGAAGTTGGAGACCCCAGGATTGGGTAATGGACCCAAGTTTGTTTGATGGGTAACGGTATGAGTTATGATATATTTTTATATAATACTATTCTATATAGATAGTACATTTCAAGCCATTTCTGGTGGTATGTAGAACATCACATAACTCCTCACGGTTTGAGAGTTATAGCCTTACAAAGTTGGAGGACCCTCATATGTCATCTAGAAGCCTCAGAAGGTCAAAGTAATCAAAGTGGTTTAAGAGATTTTAGAAGGTAAATAATAAAGTGAAGTGATGAGTATATTATAATTCAAAGTGAATACAAAATAAATTATTTCAATAATAGATTTAATGGAGAAATTAGAAGTGGACCCAACCCTAAAATAAGGAAAGTGGGCCAAGTGACCTAGAAGATCTTTTTAAGGAAGCTACTTGGAGAGTATAAATAAGAGGCAAGGCTCTCTTATTTGAATCACACTTGAGGATATTGAATATATATATGTGTCTAAGGTAACCAAGGATATTTAAACCAGAATTTTGAGTGAAGGTGAAGAAAACAAGGCCAAAATGCAAGGAAGGATAAATTCTTTTGATGGTGTTTTCTAAGGTATGTTATTTATAGGTCATCTCACCATTTTCACTATAAAAAAATTTCTATAATGATTCAGACTGTGAAATTTCTATGCGAGTGAGAAAACATATCCAAGTATATTTGGTAAAAAATCCAACTTGTGGTTCGTTTCATTTTGGGAGTTACACTCCGTGGAAAATAGGGTTTGTGGCAAGTCTTGAAACTAGTCAAAATCAGGTGTTTCGGGTAAAAACGTCATAACTTCTTCATATAACAGATCCAAATTTAGTGAAACCAAATGTGTTGGTTATGGTATAGTATGTAGTATACTTTGTAAAATTTTTAGATCAATTCATCAAATATATTTTGCGGGGCATGCTGTACAAGGTCGCTCTCTAGAATAAGCCAGAATTCAACAAGGTATGCCATTTTTTCTATAACTCCTTTTGTGAGAGGTTCCAAGTAGTGACACTTGGAGGAATTGCATAAAACACACTAAATAACATTGTGTATTAGTTTCATATATATATACATTATACGTTCAAAGTTATGATTACTTCAATTTAGGGTTGTTGACTAATCCAAAACTAGGCATGTGAGACTAAAGAAAAGTTTGATGAAAATGTTAGTCTCTTGTTTTTAAAGTTAAGGAAGGTTTGCAGGAATGTGATCATATACACCAGGTCTATTACAGAGCTACAAATCAAATTTGGAAGATGAAATTGATGAGGGATTTTGGTTGTGGTACATGTTGAGTACATGGTTGAGACAAGTAGTTGATGAGTTGGCGTACATACATGAGGTGTATAGTTGATGATGTTGGTACATATTGATGATTCATAGTTGACACATGATTGGTACATACTTGGTACATGGTTGGATGCACTTGTTTATGGTACATGTTGATTACAGGCTGGTGCATGGTTGATGCACTTGTTTATGGTACAGGTTGATTACAGGTTGAGGTACAGGTTGATGCATGGTTCAGATTTATTGGTATAGGTTTATAGCAGTATATCTCACAGTAATAGTGTGACAGTGGTTCCATCATTCTACTTCTACTTCAGGGTGGCAGGATGGGGCAAGGACAGGTGGTTGTAGCTGGAGAACATAGGGGGTTGTAGCCTCCTTCTGGTTGTAGCCAGAGAATTGGGGAGTTGGAGCTTCCCTCTGGTTGTAGGCTGAGAAACTAGGAGGTTGGAGCCTCCTTCCAGTTGCAGCTGGAAAACAATGTAAGTTGGTGCTTCCAATGAATGTAATTCTTCAAGACATATAAGAAAATCCATTCCATGGTTTTCTCCCGATTTGGGTTTCTACGTGAAACACTGGTGTACTGTGTATGTGTATGATTGTTCATTTGTTCATTTCTTATTTACTCTACAGTTATTGGATGATAATGCTTCATTGATATAAAACTTGGATTATGGTTAAAAAGGGATTACATTGCTCTATTACTGATTCATCCCCCCTCTCAATAACCCAACAATTGGTATCAGAGCAAGGTTCCTTCAGGAAACAATTTAACCACTGGAAGGAGATCATGGATTATTCTGAGAATGGAGTGCCAATGTTTAATGGTCATAATGGTTTTAAGTATGAGATGTGGAGCAAAATGACGGAAGTATTTTTACAGGCACAGTGACATTATATTTGGCTATCAATTGTTGCAGGATATGACAGTTTAAAAAGGGAAAAGACTGGAGCCAAGAAGGAATTGAAGAATAATAACAAAATAGAAATGGATTTCATCTAGGAAAGATTACCTAAACTAGTAAGAGAAAAGGTTGGTAAATGTTCATCAGCCAAAGAACTTTGGGATAAGTTACATGACATATATTCTTCACCCATTGCAGATTCCGAAAATTCCAAAGAAGATGTAGATATAGAACAAGAAGAAAGATGCTCATCATGTCAGACAGATTTAGAAGAGGAAGAATATGATGAAGCAGAAGTTGATTACAAAGAAAACTTGATCAGTGCAATTAAATATCTAAGGAAAGAAAGAGAAGAAAACAAGTCATCCAATAAAGAATTGATGAAGCAAAAACAAAGTTTCAATGTTCCAAAAAGGATCAACAGGTCATCAAGAATTTAAGAGCTCAACTAGAAGAGGCCAGAAGAATTGAAGAAACTCTAGAATATCAAAAGAAATGTTTAGAAGCCAACATAGCAACACAAAAGGAAGACGTAGAAAAGAGAGAAAATATATCGATGGATCATCTCAAGGAAAGAACCAATGAATTAAACCAACTTGAGGAAGAGTTTGGTCAAGAAAAGAGAAGACTGGAAGAATAAATAATTGCATTGAAAATCCAACTTGAAGAAGCAAAGAGAATAGAAGAGGTCATGAAGTCTTAGATAATGAAGAAAGAAGAAGAGGTTGAGAATCTTGAAGAAGAAGTTGTCACACTAAGATTCAAAATCGTTGAGCTCAATAAGAAATTTGAAGAGATAGAAACATCCACATCAATTGTAGAGAATGAAGAAACGCACTCTACGTTGCTAGAAAAGAAGAATGAAGAAAATAGAAAGAGTTATACAGAAGTACTTAAAGGAAGGAATCATGGTGAACCAGAATCTATGAAAACTATTGAAGATACATCTTCAAGAATACCATCCATGTTCAAGCCACAAAGAAGCTTCAATCATGATCATGATCAGTCAAAGAAAAAATTCAGAAGGACTACGCCACAAAGAAGAGCATTCACTCCCAGGTATGAAAATTTATCTTATGGTCATTGTTTTTATTGTACTAACTTCGGACATAAGGTTGTAGATTGCAGGGATTATACAAGAAATGTTCAAGAAGACCATGCCTATGTGGTCGCATGTAACATTGAGTGTCACAAATTTCATAACTATGGACACATAGCCAGTAATTGTAGAAGCATGATCGATACTTCCATGAAAGATAATACTGATATCAAATATAAGAAAGTATGGATAAGAAAATAGGAAGATCAGGTGAACAAATACCAGGTACCAGAGATCGCAAGATTGACAATAAAACGAGATGAAGAAAATTCTACAGAGAAAACGAAAGATGTCAAATACAGAAAGGTTTGGAAAATAACTGAAAGAAAGGAAGGACAAGTAAATGAGGAACATGTTCAAGAGATTGTACTTTCAAACATTGTAGTGAAAGATGAATCCACAGATAGAAAGAAAGAAGTCGGAGATGAGAGAGATAATGAATCTACCAATGAAGATGATGATGAATACACATCAGAGAAGGAATTGTTCTGAGTCATCCAGCTTGGAGACTCCTAAGTAATATGAATATTAGAAAAGGGGAGTCTATGCGATAGCTGTGACAAACCAAAGAACCATCCTTCGAGAAGCTTGTAGAGTTTGAAAAGACATATTCAGAGCAATCAGTTAGTAGAAGTATAGTTTGATAGTATAATGATAAATGGGTTAGCATTATGGACAGTTGCACAAGTAGAGTCTTGGACAGTATGGACAGATATGGATTTGTAAGAACACTTAGCAGGTTTGGATAGATATATGATAGTGGACAATAGCATGGATTCATAGATTGTTTCAGAGAGTGGTTCAAAGACAAAGGAACATTATCGTAATGGATGATAATTACACAGGAAATGGATCAAACAATGCTAATGGATTACAAATTGACAGATATATTTTGGACAGAAGTAGTGCATACAATAGTTCACATTCAAAATAGATTAATGCTCAGAAAAAAAACACTAATAAAACTCCCTATGAGCTATGGAAAGGAAGACCAGCAAATGTGAAGCACTTCAGAGTTGTTGGAAGAAAATGATACATCAAAAGAGAAGATGGCAGAATGGGAAAGTTTGACTCTCGTGTGGACAAAGAAATACTTGTTGGTTACTCAAGTACAAGGAAAGCATACAAGTGTTACAATCTGATATTAGACAAAGTTGTGGAAAACATCAACATAAAAACTGATGAAACAGACAGACCAGAATCAAAGGAAGAAGAAAACAAATCAATGGAACAACTTTTCGAAGAAGAAGCAGAAGATGAAATAGAAGAGAAAGATGAAGAGAATTTGACAGAAATAGAAGAGCAAGTTCAATAAGTATCTCCAGAGACACCTAGCAAACGAGTACAGAAGAATCATCCTTTAGATCAGATTATTGGAAGCAAAGATGCAGGAGTTGAGACTAGAAGAAAAATCCGTTCACCGGAACAAACACACCTATCACTCTTATCTACAATTGAACCAAACTGTTTTGAGTAAGCCAACAAGGATGAATTTTGGAATAAGGCCATGGACGAAGAATTGGATCAAATAGAGAAAAATAACACTTGGGAATTGGTTCCAAGACCAAAGAATAAGAATGTGATCGACACAAAATGGGTTTTCAGGAATAAATTGAATGAAGATGGACAGGTTACAAGGAACAAAGCTATATTGGTATGTAAAGGATATGCACAGATTAGAGGAATCAACTTTGAAGAGACATTTTCCCCAGTTTCCAGAATGGAAGCAATCCGTTTGCTTTTAGATTATGCATGCTCCAAAAATGTTAAAGTATATCAGATGGACGTAAAATCATCTTTTCTGAATGGGGAACTTGAAGAAGAAGTCTACATTGAACAACTAGAAGGATTTCAGTTGTTAGAGAACACAGACTATGTGTATAAATTAAAGAAGGCCTTGTATGGTATAAAACAAGCTCCTAGAGCATGGTACTCCAGACTGGATAAGTATCTGTAGTAGGTAGGGTTTAGAAAAGGAAGTGTAGACAACAACCTCTACATCAAGGTAAGTCAAGGTAATATTTTATTAATTGAAGTTTATGTTGATGTTATTATTTTTGGTAGCGATGATGAAAAGTCAAGCCAAAAATTTCCAAAAGACATGCAAAATGAATTTGAAATGTCATTACTTGGAGAACTATTCTTATTTCTAGTACCTCAGATACGTCAAAGAAACCAAGGAATTTTTATTTCTCAAACCAAGTATATCAGAGAAATGCTAAAGAGGTTCCGCATGGAAGATTGCAAACCAATTATCACTCCCATGCAAACCAGTTGTAAGTTGAGCAAAGATGATGATTCGATGTCTACAGATCAGAGGCAATACAGGTCAATGATTGGAAGCCTACTATATGTGACAACATCCAGACTAGATGTAATGCAGGCAGTTGGATAGGTGGCATGATTTCAAGAAGCACCAAAGGAATCACATGTATTAGCAGTAAAGAAGATCTTCACATATCTCAAAGGAACATAAGAGTTTGGATAATGGTATCCAAAAGGAAAATATCTATCACTTATTGCCTACACAGATGGAGATTGGGAAGGTTGTATTGATGACTGATGAAGCACCAGTGGAGCAGGGTTTTACTTAGGTGAGTGTTTAGTATCATGGCTAAGCAACAGACAATCATCAATATCTCTATCTACAGCTGAGGCAGATTATATTGCAGCAACAACATGTTGTACACGGGTTCTTTGGATGAAACAGACTTTGACAGATATACAGGTTGAGCATGATGAGCCCATTCCAATATATTGTGATAATACAAGTGCCATGAGTATCTCAAAAAACCTGGTGATGCACTCCAAGATGAAGCACATTCCAATCAAGTATCACTTGCTACAGGAACAGGTTGCAGAAAAGAACATCAGAGTTGAGTATGTGTGCACAAAAGAACAAGTGGAAGAAATCTTTACAAAACCACTTCCATGGGAAGCCTTTGAATATCTTCACCAAAGACTTGGAGTTATTTCTACTCAAAAAATGATTTCTTTTTGAATGATTATCTTATATTTATTATATGTACATGAGGAAGCACCATAAGAGGACAGTCTGTCAGGGGGAGAAGCCTCATATGGAAAGATACCTTTGCCATTGATGAAAAAGGGGGGGGAGATTTATCAGATGCAGAGGACAGAGGCATGGTTCTAGGGGGACCAAATTTATCAGATGCAGAGGACAGAGGCATGGTTCCAGGGGGACTGGATTTATCAGATGCAGAGGACAAAGGTATGGTTCTAGGGGGAGAATGAGTGATATGATTTCAGTATTGCATCAGAGTGTTGCCATCAATGCCAAAGAGGGAGATTGTTGATTAAGGTTGGTTGTCATTGATGTCAACCCTTGAAGAAAGACCCATAGCATAAAGGTTTAGGTAATGGACCTAATATTGTTTGATGTAAATATGACTCATTATTGTTTTTTCATGGTTGATAAGAAGTAAATATGGATGAACTCCAAGGTGGTCCCCTTGTGGTGAAAGCCCTCACGGGAAGACTCTTTGTGGAGTAAGAGAACCCATGATTAATTGTGGAATAATGATATGAAGGAAAGTGAATTTGTCAGGGAAAATATCCTATATGGATTGTGCTTGTCATGTCATTTCTAGTGGTATGTGGAACATCACATAATTCCTTAGAGTTAGAGAGTTATGGCCATGAGAAGTTGGAGACCCCAGGTTTGGGTAATGGACCCAAGTTTGTTTGATGGGTAACAATATGAGTTATGATATATTTTCAGATAATACTATTCTATATGGATAGTACATGTCATTCCATTTCT
>ML783207.1:23940-34911 GCA_009831015.1 Picea engelmannii | reverse complement strand
AAGATTGAGGAAACTATTTATCCTCTATTTTATAAAGTACATATTTTATAAATTGAAAGCTTCTATTTATTTTTTAGAGCTTATTTAACTTTCATGTTAATCTTACTCTTAGTGACTTTATCTGTTTTTAGATAATTGTCTTGAAATCATTATATAGGTCCATTGTTATGATATTGTTAAACATTATTGTTAAGTGATAACCCTATTTAAGAAAGCAATATTAACAAAATTTAAACATATGAATAACAATGACTCATTCACATAGTGTATACAAGATTTGCCCCATAAACTCTTAATGGATAAAATGAGCTTCAGTGAGCTGCACCTCTATTTCATTGTATTAACTTCATCGTTAACAATACAATATTTATGTATTATGTAGTATCCAAAACCTTATTTGTTAACTAGGGGTAGATTACAACCCTAATTCTTTAATGGAAATTAGTTTACAACAGGTCAAAAACCATTTGTCGAAAAAGTACAAAAAGGTCCAAAAGGAGATCCAAAAGTTTCTTTTGGAGGCTCCTCCCCTGCTAGGGGGTATGGGTATGCGACTAAGCCTACCTACAAATAGTACAACACATCTCCAACATCGGTCTCGTTAAGTCAATTCCATTAATTTATTTTTAAATGGTCGTCATTAGACTGTTAGATATGTTTGTTGTCTTACAATTGTTAAACAATATTCTTAAGGGGTGTCAGTGATTGCCATATTTATGAAACAATTATTCTATTTACATGGACCACATTAACAAAATGTTTAAGCAACCTTCTCATTCTTTACAATCTTATTAATTGAGTTTATTATACATAACTTTTATCGGATGAAGTCAATTTACTTTTACATAAATGTGCTATGTGAATCATGTAATAAAAAGAAATTGTTAGAGTTGCTTTCCCTAATATGGCTTTCTCAATTATACATTAGAGCCTATTTTATGTGAAGTTATGCTCATTATGTTGGGGTTCTCCCTTTTTATTTTTTAACTTGGTATTAGAGAGGTTTTGACCTTGCCCTGTGTGTGATGTATGTATGAAGTATATCACTTTTGCATATTGTTGATGCTTGAGATGGTTCTCATGACCTCATGAAGATTGAGGAAACTATTTATCCCTAGTTTAAGTTTTTCTTTGGAGTGTGCATTGTGGAAGAGGTATGCACTCATTTTACCTAATAGTTATAGAAGTGGGGGATAAGCTATAATGAACCAACTAAGTGGATGAATGAAGCATTCATGTGCATTATCCCATCGAGGAACATAGAGGAATTGATCATTCACTTCCTCTACCCAAAATTCTTGTGATAACCTTGCAACACAAAGCATACTTCTTGCCTTTTCCATCAATGTCTTATTCATTCTTTTTGCAACTCTATTCCGTTGAGGTGTGTATGGAGTAGTCTTTTGCATAACTATTTTTCACTTATTGCATAATTTCTTGAGCTCGTTTCCGTATAACACTCTACCATTATTTATTCTCAACGTATTTATTTTCTTCTTTGTTTGGTTCTCTATAAGACCGTGAACTCTTTAAATTTATAGCAAACCTTAGATTTTTTTTGGAGGAAATAGATCCACGTGTCCCTTGAGAAATCATCCATGAATGAACCATAATACATAGATCTACCTAGTGATGGATTAAGCATAGGTCCAAACACGACTGTGTATCGACTCCAAGATTCTTTTTGCTCTTGTAGTACCAGATGATAATTGTACTCGATTTTGTTTACCATATATACAATGTTCACAAAAATTCAAATCTAATAAGCAATCATACCTCCCTTCAACCATCCCTTTACCATGAAGTGATCAAAGGCCCTTCTCTCCAATATGTACCAGTCTTTGATGCCACATCATTGTTTTCTCTCTCGGGATAGTAGTGATATTGTCTTCTTCATTACTATTCTTAGTTACATCAAAATTGTTGCAACCATCATTAATAATGCTTCCCAACAACTTGTACATAGTTTCAATCCAAACCCCCCTCATCAATACCATTGTTCCTCGAACTATCTTCATGTTTCTTTTTCAAACATAGCATACATGTTTGCATCACTCATCTTACTTAGAGATATTAGGTTTGTAGCCATATCTGGAATGTGTAGAACCTCAGGGATATTTCTTTTCCTTCCATCTCCAAGGGACAACTTAACCCTTCCATGTTCTATGATTTTGGTTGTCGAGTCACCTCCTAGGAAACCATCACTTCCATTGTACTTTTCATATTCTCAAAACCACTCTATGTGAGGAGTCATGAAATAAAACACTTGAGTCTATCAACCATACATCATGATTTGTATGTGTACCTGTAGATGCTAAGTAGACATTGCCTCCTTTTGTGGAGGTTTTTGTTTTTGTGGAAGTGGCATTATCGGATCCCTTACTTTCATCAACATTCTTAGATTTGTAATCTTTCGTACAATGCTAAGATTTACTATGTTTCCAACATTTCCTTATAGATTAACTGGGAGATTTAGATCTACCTCTAGATTTAGATGTGGCCCTTGAAAACTTTATTTCTTTTATCTCGGGGATGACCTTTTACATATAAAACATCTTTGACCACACTTTTCATGGATTTTCTCATAATTTCCTCTGATAACAATGATGCAACTACATCATCAAACTTTAATGTTGATTGAGTAGTACTACCAATTGCTACAACTAGTTTATCTCAAGATTATAACATGGAACATAACAAAGTAATACACTTACTTTCTTCTTCCATGTTAATATCAACATAGACAAGTTGACTTACTAGAGTATTAAAGGAATTTAGATGATCCATCATGAAGTTGCCATCATCCACTCTAAGATGATACAACTTCTTTCGAATGAACTGCTTGTTTACTAGTGACTTTGATTGCTACAAATTCTCTAACTTATTCTATAGTTTCTTTGCATTATATTTTCTAGAGACATTCAACCACATTGAATTTGAGGGGCAAAGTCAAATGGTACTTGACTTTTTTTTAAAGAGTTTGATAAATTTGCAAAAATGGAAATAGAAATAGAATCTAAAGCATAAGAATAAAAATGGCATGTTTATAAAAAGTACACAAGATTTACCCTCGAATCCATCTTTAGCTTCCATAACTTGAAGCTCTAGCCATTCTTGAATTGCTGGCCATTTTCTTTACACAATTTTCACCGTGTAAAGCTTCCATTCAATAATAGGTTCAACTTCTCTCTAATACCAAATGAAGAGTTTGATAAATCCGTACAATAAAAACAATACTAATAGATTACATTAAAACATAAAAATTAAAATAGTGCATTCACACAATATACACAAAATTACCTTGGAAACCCAACATAAGAATAACATTAGTGCATTCACACAATATACATAAAATTGCCTTAAAAACCCTTAACACATAAAACTAGTCTAATTGAAAGCCACACCTCTCTATCTCATTGTATTAAATTCATTATTTACAATACAATATTTAAGGTATTCTGTAATGTCCAAAACCCTAATTCATTAACAAATTCAATTATAATTTTAATTTCTTTAATATATAAAATTCAATATATTAAAGAAATTAAAATCATGGCAGTATCTTCTTTCTCTTATGGTTGAGAATGATTGTGATTCAGGGGCATTTGGGTACTATTATAGCGCTATACTTATTTCTGTTGATTTTGTTTCTTGTTGTGGGTGTTTGTTTCTGGGATATTTTCCAAGGTGGCGAAGCTATTGCTGACACATGAACCTTTTGGTGGAGGTTACTGTAGGTTTTTCCGTAGGATTTTCCTTTTGGAGGTATCTTTTTCAAATCCCTCTTCATCTTGATTTTAGGGCTGCTCTTTAGGAATGTTTAGAGGGAACTCTTTGAAGAGATAACCGTGAGAATGTAATTTTCTACATCTGAAAGGGATCTGTTCATAATCAATGGTTTGGACCCAGTCTATATCTCGGTGCTAGAGATAGATCAAAGCAAGGAAAGGTTTTGAGATGTTGAGATAAAAATAGATTCTTGTGTAGGAGGTGTACCTACCCTGTTGCCTGGCGTCTTCCATCCTGACAAAAGTACCCAATGTGTTTCCAATCCCTTCTAGAATGTTCAAATCCCAATATTCTTGGGGTAATGAATAAAGGAGGATCCAGACTGGTGCAATTGAGAAGTCTTCCTTCCCCGGGACAAACTTCTCTTTCCAAAGGCATATATAGAGTCTAGCAGAATTAAAAAAAATAGGGTCTATTCTAAAAGATCCTCTTTCTGTCATCTGTCTGGTTGAAGATCATGGTGAATAATCCCTTTGAGCCTAATTTTAGTTCGAGGTCTCCCTTTGGTTTCCAATGGGTCTTAATCCACCAAACTGGGGCCTTCTCTGATGGCCATAGGCCCATAAATTTACAGATCAGAGCGTGATCTTGCATATATTGAATTGTTTGGTTGATTTGGGTTGATTTGATCTCAAAGTGAGGAATTTCATCCATATGCAAGATGCATGTGTTGGATCTTCGTTCTTCTGGTTTGTTGAGATGCGACTGAGATTGAGGTGCATCCGCCTCTTGAGAGGTTTCTCCCTCTTTCTTTTCTTCTTCCATGGGGGATGGTTCTTATTGGGTGCCAATCATAGTGTTGCTTGGGTTGTCAAGTGGGGAGCAATTGCTACCAGCTAAGATGTTGATATAGGAGGGGGCAACGCCCCTTCCCAAGCCCGACGCCATTGAGGAGTTCAAAGTATAAAGGTAGTTGTAGAAACGTGACATAGAGCGCTCTATTAAATTTAATTTTTTATTTATTTATAATATATTTTTATTTTTTAAACATAAAATGTTAACTATTCTAAAACATGAATCATTTTAACAAAAATATAAATATTTCATTTGTCCAAGCAAATATGGAAATATAAAATAAACAAATTTATTAAAGGTTAAAACATCTTTAATATGTAAATAATACTTAAACAAGTTAAAAATCAATAAGAATATCTAATCTTTTCAATATATTCAAAAAACTATATTTGATTCTTTCCTTTTTGATTTTAGACATTTTATGATTTGGATAAACAACCAAAAAACCAAAAAAATTAATTGAACATCCTAACATTACATTTTTTATTTTATTATATATATATATATTTTTTTCTTTTAATTTTATTTTAATAACCTTCAAAATTAATGTCTCATTACACTATAACATAAACATGAATGGACACCACAAACTAGCTCTACTTTTTAGCTATTCTAAATATTTATAATTGAGTATAATGAAATTTAAAACATGAATGGACACGACAAACTAGCTCTACTTTTTAGCTATTCTAAATATTTATAATTGAGTATAATGAAATTTGTCTGGCAAAGTCACCTAGCAATTTAAATACAATTAAGAAGAGAGTTGGATTTCAAATTCCAAACACTTTGATATTGTTATATGTGAGTTTTTTAATTTCACAAAGAATTTGATATTGATATTAGTTCATGCAATTTTTTTGGTATTTGATATTGTTCACGTTGAGGTTTTTAATTTTATCATTTTTTATATTAATAATAATTTAGAATTAGGTTTTTAATTATTTAATGTTGTTATTTGTTAATATTTTTAATTACAAGTTTTATAATAATTTTGTTTTAAAAAAAGTTATATAGAATTTATTTATAATAGTTAGTTTTAATTTTTTTTATATAGGATTTATAAATTTTTTAAAATGAAATAATAATAATGTATTAAGATTTTAATTTTCAAATTTAAATGGAGGAAGATTTCAATTTTTCAAATTTTGTATTCATATTAATTAGGTTTAGTTTTAATGATGGTGGAATGAAATGATAAATTTTTGAAAATGAAATAATAATAATGTATTAAAATTTTAATTTTCAAATTTAAATGTATAGTTAAGTAAGATTTCAATTTTTCAAATTTTGTATTGATGTTAATTAGGTCTAGTTTTAATGATTGTGGGATGAAATGATTTAATGATGGATTTTGATTTCCTTACTGCCTTCTAACTATTTTTGTTTTGTTTTGAATTTATTTTTGCTTATTCAGAAGATTATAAACTTTGCTTATTTCGAGTAGCGAAAGAACCGACTGGAATATGAATCAAAGAGGAGAAGGAGAATCGATCTGGAATTGAAAGGCCAGAACCAGGAAGTTGGAACCGATGAACCAAGTGAAACTTAAACGTCAATGGTAGTTCGACAGCAGGGTTACGCCATCGAGTCCACCGCCTCCTGGACTGGCCTTTAGGCGCTCTAAAATTTGAAGACCATAAAAAGCCCAAAGGATCCTCATTCCTGCAGAAACAGGCAAAACGTTTGATATGTATTGAAAGGCCAAAGGGGCAGAGGATCACGGACAAACACCTGCATATTTATGCCCCAGCTGGACGGAATCTGCAAGTTAAGTTTCAAGTTCCATAAGCTGTGAATTGTCTTTACACTTGTAGGCAATGGAGAACCCAACAAATGAAGGCGATATTGATTTTCAGAGACATACTTATGCGCGCCGTGCCACAGAAATATTTGACCAGATTTCGAGAGGTGGATTAGAAAGCCCAGTAGATTTCACAGAAATATTTGGCCAAAGTTCGAGACGTGGATTAGAAAGACCAATAGATTTCACGATAACAGATTTCTCAATAAATCCAGACGTCGTTCCACCTGAGGGTGTTCAACACTTGATCTCGGCCGTAGATTTTAARCCTATTACACAAGTTCAGTGGCAGTTGGCGTGTGTTTGGGATAATGTGGATATAAGTCGGTTAGATAACATCCCACTGGACGATGAATACTATGAATGGTTTTGTCCTCCTCTGTACTATAGAGGTCAAAATAACCTCCGGGCTATGATGGCAGAAAATATTCATTTTATTTTGTTGAGAACCATGTTGGAGTGCAACCACCAGAATGGACATCGTGTGCGGAGCCTGCAGATTGTATGGAGTGGAAATTTCGCAGATTATAATCGGGCGCTGGAAGTTTTGCGGGGCAATAACCCTACTCTATTTGACAACCTGATATTGCAAGTTATTGACTGCCATATGAGGCACCGGGTTGCTGCTGCTAACCTATCTTTGTCAACAATAGTAATTTCTGATAACCACACCGATGATCCATGTACAGTTTGTCTCGAGAACTTTGAGATTGGGGAGACTGCGAATTCACTCAATTGTAATCATATTTATCATAATCGCTGCATATCTCGATGGTTAAGTGTTGGACATACTTGTCCAAAATGCAGACGTGTGGTTCGGTAGCTTCCCATTCGAGTGGAATGCAAATGGACTCGCTTTCCAAGTTTGGTTGAAATTTTATTGTTTTCTTCCTCCGTTTCATTTCATATATCTCGTTTTTAATCCCTCATATGCGAATTTGACATTATAATTAAATTATTTAAATGTGTAAGTTTTTTTAATATTAATCAAACAGCAATCTTAGGTCAGGCAATTGTGAATTTTAGAATGAGTTATTACAAGTTGAATTCTAATAGGCTTTTATATATATATATATATATATATATATATATATAAACTTTAGAATGAGTTATTACAACAATGTTAGGTCAGTCAATTGTGAATTTTAGAATGAGTTATTACAAGTTTAATAGACTTAGAATGAGTTATTATAAGTTTAATAGGTATTTTGATTTTACAATTTAATTAAGGTGGAAAACATGGAAACATGCTTAGATGAGTAATTGTGAATTTTAAAATGAGTTATTACAAGTTTAATATGTTTAGAATGAGTTATTACAAGTTTAATAGGCTTAGAATGAGTTATTACAAGTTTAATAGGCATTTTGATTTCACAATTTAATCAAGGTGGAAAACATGCTTAGATGCTTAATTGTGAATTTTAGAATGAGTTATTACAAGTCTAATAGGTTTATAATGAATTATTGCAAGTTTAATAGACATTTTAATTTCACAATTTAATCAAGGTGGAAAACATGCTTAGATGCACAATTGTGAATTTTAGAATGAGTTATTACAAATCTAATAGGCTCAGAGTGAGTTATTACAAGCCTAATAGGCATTTTGATTTCACAATTTAATCAAGGTGGAAAACATGCTTAGATGCACAATTGTGAATTTTAGAATGAGTTATTACAAGTCTAATAGGCTTAGAATGAGTTATTACAAGCCTAATAGGCATTTTGATTTCACAATTTAATCAAGGTGGAAAACATGCTTAGATGCTTAGATATGAGGATTTCATTCTTTAGATAAGGACCATTATGTTTTTTAGAAATAATAATAAAATATAAAATATATAAAATTAATATTAATTAATAAATATTTTAAATGAAATTATAATTAATAAAAAAATATAAATTACAAGAAATTAATACTATTTAATTTCTTCAAAATCAAGTCATTAATAAATTATTGGGGAATTATGGAAGAAACCATTTTGCAGAATACACATACTATTAAAAAAAAGTCAAATCAAAATTTAAGAAAAAAATGTGGTCAATTCCTAAAAAGTCATGGGATGAAAGAGTGTGTCACCTTTGTGACACTAAGGAGGTTGAAGATGAAAAACACTTTCTCTTAGATTGTCCAACCTATACCCATATTAAATCTCATTTTCAAAATATTTGTCACACTACCAACCTTCCTAACCTCTTATCTCAACAAAAGTATGGTGATCTAAAACTTCTCTTAATGCTTTTCTAGCACATAAACAAAATTCTAAAGAATCACAAGTAATCACTTACCCTTTTAAGATCCAATCATCATCATCATCATCAATATGAAATTTATAAATAATAAAAAAATATAATATTTTACATGTGGTATTTGAGTTTAACATGAAATTTTATTAATTGTATTTTTATTTAAATGACTTTTTATTAATATTGAAATATTTTTAAATGTTATTAAAATTATTTAAATGAGTATTATGAATTTAAGAAATATTGTGAATATTATTAAATTAGGAATAATGTTTATGATTTTACATATATAAATAGATTAATCTAAAAACATTTTTAGATTATAAAATGATTGTGAAAGTGAGGCATCATGCTACTGTAAGTTGAAGGAGAAACTGGATTCACCACTTTATTTTAGGCAGGCAAACCAAGGGAACTTTAGGAGAGAGGAATTAAGGAGGAAGAGGAAAGACCACTAAATTAAAAAGAGTTTTAGGTTGATTATATGACCTTGGGTTGTAGTTTAATTAGAATATTTAGAGTTAATATTTAATAAAAAAATGAAGATAAAAACAAATTAAAGAAAAACTAAGGAATTAGAATTAGTTTACCAAAACTTACCAAGAAAAATGTTCTTGTAGTTGTCGAAAGTTGCTTTTGCTTATGATAAGAAATGCCACAAGACTCCTTGACATCTTTTCTTTTTTGAAACAAAGTTACACATGATACTATACATTTCTTTGAAACAAATTTAATCCCTATCTTTAATACAATGTAATAAAATACCCTAGATTGACTAATAAATAATGGAACAATGAAAATTCAATGGTAACTCAAATCTAAGCCAATGGGGATGCCCTAAAACATAATAATAATGATCAATAGTTAATATATATGAAAAAATATGAAACATAGGAATGAAAGCTAAAATTCATAATTAGTAATAATTTTATAATAAATTGAATGAATTACACCATGATAGAATGAACCTTGTGATGATATAATTATATGTATTGACTAGTCACAAATTTGAAATCTGAACAATTGTTTCCCTTAAGTTATTCTATTTAGTTATACTATGCTTTAGTCTCAAATCATTTTATGGAAAAAACATACATCTTCATTTTGGTTTGCAATGCCTTTTTACGATTCGCCATTCTTGAAATTGTTAGAGTTGAAGACACAAGATGATATGAGTGATGAAGCACTAAGCAAAATTCTTAAACAATGAAAGGGTTAGACCACCCTAATTCATTTTTCTATGGAAGTATGTGGCAATGACATGTGATTTGGGGGATGAGAAGATTCCACAACTAAGCTTCAACTTGAATTAGTAGGATTGATGCTTAGTTTTTCATATTGATTTCATCATTGGTTAGTTTGTTGAATAATATGATGACTATTATAATTAGGATGACAATAAGACATCCTTGTATCTTGTTTTGTTTTTGAAACTTTCATCTATTAATACTTTAGTGATTGATTAGTTGTTAATATGTCAACTAGGTTGGTCATTGTTTTCATGTCAATCACTATGTTGATTATTGGTAATTTGTTCTAACTTTTCTTGTTATCACTTCTTTTAATTCTTCAACTTCTTTATTTGTATAACAAACTTTTGATTATGATTTTTCAAACCATTTTTTTTTTGATAATTTCTTGTTAAATTTCTTTGATATTTTTTATTTTTAGTTTTGATAATTATATTTTATTAATTGTTCTTTAATTCTTTGAATTACAATTACAATATAAATTCCCATGTTTTCACTTTATTTTAATATTATTTTGCAATAACTCCTTTTTTTTATTATCCTAATATTATTTTGCAATAAATGTTTTTTTATTATTACTTTATCTTAATATTATTTTGATGTCAAGGAAGTGTAGACATGACGGTACAATGTAAATTGTACATGTTTCCACTTTATCTTAATATTGTTTTGCAATAAATCCTTTTTTTATTATCCTAATATTATTTTGTAATAAATATTTTTTTATTATTACTTTATCTTAATATTATTTTGATGTCAAGGAAGTGTAGACATGATGGTTAAGAGGAAATCTCTCGGCATAAATGACATTTTCTCCTTAAAAATCAATATAATTAAAAATAAGATTTTGTAATAAATGTTTTTTTATTATTTTCATAATTTTTATTTTTATTTTCAATAATAAAATTTCATTACAAATTTTTTTAACCAATTTCGTAGTGGATATTAACATGGTCACTATATAAAAATACTTATAATATTAAATGGGTGTACAAGCTTCTCACATTTTTATATTTTTAATATTTTGAATTCATCTTGGAACTTGTAATTGATTTTTTTTTTTTTTTTTTACCAAAAACCAAAGGTTTT
>ML783207.1:3590-23932 GCA_009831015.1 Picea engelmannii | reverse complement strand
TGTTCTACGTTGTTTTTTTTTTTTTTTTTGCTAGAATCCGACGACATAAATCTGCACGAAATCACTATTTTCTAGTTGTTTAAAATTCATTTGTGAATGCAGAAATGGATTCAACATCCCGTGAAATCCATGGGGAATTAGATCACACATAAATAATCACTCAAATATGCAGATCTAACAATTTCTCATAGGATTTTAGGAAAATATCCCTAGAAAATATCACCGGAATGACCAAAATGTAGAACGTTTAGACTATGACAAAACCGAATAACAAAGGTGATGCACCATTATGAATTTGATGAGACTTTCTTTTAGTTAATTGATTGTTAATCTAATTGATTGTTGAGAGGATAGGTCACTACTTCGATTAATAGATGTGCCACCCCATTCAACCTTTATGTATATCTTTTACAGATAGTCTCTATGGGTAGATACGACTGTGACATTGTCTTCAAGGACAATGTCACGATCTTGATTTACTATCATGACCTTGGCTATGGTCACAATAATGTTTAGTGGAAAATGTTTGCGGTGTACTTGGCTAAACCCATAACTTCTGCTCTCCCAACTACAAATCACTTTGGATCTCGTAGATTCTTTAGTCACTGATAAAACAAAGTCATAATTGTTGAATTTTATAAATGATATTAATTATATAGTTGATAGATTCAATGAATGAGATGCCAATATATAATAATCTAATTTTATGGTCATGACCAAGCCAAACACCAAATTGGTGTATGAGACCCCCCTTCGCGCAAGGTTTTGATTGCTAAAGTCTACGAAAGTGTACATACCCTACCTCCACTTGATATGAACCTGTGACCTCTTAAGAGGAAACACATGTTCTTAACCATTAGGCCCACTCAAGATATAATTGAATACTCATGAAGGTAAATGATTGTGTCCATTAAATTATGTCATTTAGTTTATTATTATAGTATTTTATATTAATTATACTTTCAAGGAAGAAACTAAGTAGAAGTGTTATAGATGACAGGAAAAGGCATCACAACAAAGATAGACAAATCAATAATTGGTGCTATTTTGGTGGTATACTTATAAGACATTTGGTGGTATACTTATAAGACATAGGGTCTTCACTCAACAAACCTTTGACATAACACTCACGTTTGTGGGATATTCAAAAATACCCTTAATTTCACTAGATATTGATAATTACTTTCCAAAATCCTTTTGTTAAATCTTCCTCCCAATACATCTTTTCAATATAAAAGAATCCTATTTTTACTAAAACCCCTTTTATACCCCGATACCTATAAACCCCCCAATATCCCATATCTTTCTCTCTCAATACCTACAATATATCAACTTCATTTTCACAATTAAAAACTCCTTTTATGAATGAACATGCTAAGATATTAGTCAACTAAATGAAACCCTGTACATAAGAGAAAAAAATTCCAAAAAACTTAAAGAATAATAATAAATGATTTACAAAAATGAAAGGAGAAATATAAATAACCAAAAAAGTAAGTGATCTCAATGTGTAAGTGAACATTCGACTAGCCATGATGTAAAGTGTGGTATATAGAGGAAGCCGATGGAAGAGCATCTCTAGCTTAGACATCTTGCAGAGTAGTTATTTGAGCTTGTGTTATATTTTAATGAATTTTTATAAATCTCGGATATAGGAGAAGATTTAGGGAATAGCTATACATCATGTTTATTCTCCTTAATTAACTCATAATTCTTATTTTGTCAGTATTTACTCTAAAAGTGCATAATTCTTATTTTGTCAGTATTTACTCTAAAAGTGCCAAGTGGTGAAGATCATTGAAAATACTTTTTAGGTGTCACTAAAAATACTTTTTTACCCTAAAAAATACATTTTTAAGTGTCACTAAAAATACTTTTCTGTGTGTGTGTATTACTTTTAGATCAATATAATTTTGAGGAGTTGGAATTTTTTTTGGAATTGGAAGTGGAGAGTGATGAAACATGTGAAATAATATAGATATGTATTTTTATAATTTATCTTTATAAGTTAAATATGCATTTTTATGAGATAGTATGTGAATTTTTTTAAGCCGTGTTAGTTTGATTTGCATTTATTTTGCGAAGAGAGTAGATTTATCATGTTTTTCTAGTGTAATAATTTTGACTACTATAACAATTTTGAAATGATATTTCAAATAAAATAACATGGGAAGGTTATATATAGGTCTTGAATAATACTTATCAAGTTTAAGATCATTATTGGGAGGCATAGTGAAGCCTAGTTATGTATTTTTGAGAAATCATAAAAATTATCATTTTTAAAGTAACTTTCATATATAAATAGTTTTGGAATATATGATTACACGGCGTTATATCTCATGTGAAATAATTCTTAACTATATATTTTTATTACACAATTCAAGAATTTAAGTGGGTTCAACATTATTCTGTAAAATGAGTTAACTTGTTGAAAATACTTGTTTTGAACTAAATTTACATTATGAATAATTAATGTTATTTTTATGTCTTGGAACTATGAGATAAATATGAGAGGTGTTTTTTCATGGATGATAGATTGCCCATATTTCTTACCCTTCACGAGTTCTTCCACATTGCAAGGAGTGATTTTTCTGAGAGTTTTCATATCTTTATCTTGCAACATTATTCAAGGTCGTATATCCTTGTAATTGTCTAAATTATTATTAATTTGTAATGTTGAGAAAGGTTTTATAGAGTTTCCATATTACTAATTGGGGGAAGATGAAGTGGCTGGGTTCCCATGTATCAAACCAACTTCCAAGCCATTTGTTTAAATATCATGAGAAATAAAACAAAATGTATTTTGGTTCTCCATTGGAGAAGTGTATGACCTAGGATTCATAGAGGATGTCCAACAAAAGCCTGCTGTAGTTTATTATACCAACGTGTTCAACCTTTGAAACAAAAGAGGTTTTATATGAGGCATGTTTGATTATTGTCATTTAATTAACCTATGTAGTGAATGAAAAATTATTAAAGCATATATTCCATTGGTTAAAATTTAAAAACATCCAATCAAATAGGAAGGAAACCCTTCACTTATAGAAAACACGAGAATGTAGATACCATCCATATAGAAAAAAACAATAAAATAATATGTAAAACAATGATGCACATATGATTTGCTAGTAAACCGATATCATATCACACACATTGATATTTGGGGGATTAAAAATAATTAAAAGGTAAATGAATACAATAATGGATGGTATTAAGGGGTGAGATCATTTTAAAGGGGAGGGGGGTGCGGGTGGTGGTGGGCGAATGAACCAAAATTTGAAGAGAGGAAGAGGTATGGGGTGAGTTAGCAATGTGAGGATATTTTTTTGTGAGTTTCCTATTGGAAGTGAATCATCTCATGAAGGGGTAGAGTACATCCATATTCCTTTTAACTTATCAAAATTCTTAGTTAACCTTGAAAATATCTCAACATGTAATGAAAATGGCAATATGTTTCATAATAGAAGGGTCTAAAGATGAACCAATCTTCTTATTTTTGAGGAACATGATGGATGATCCTAACTTAATGAATTTTATAAAGTAAATGTTAGATGCATATGTCAAATATTGGGACCAACATACTACTTGAGAAATAATAAGGGATATAAAAATGTCATGAACAAATGGTACTTACAATATTTGGTGAATACAAGGGGTTATTTTGTTTGGAAATATGTATTGGAAGGGGTATTAATAATTAAATTTTGGGAGGTGGAAATAAAATTAGGGGTTTTCTTTAATATCCCATGAATTCATGTGTTATTCCATAGGTTTATAGAGCAAATCCCCCATGCAATGATGTAGCTCCATTATATTAACATAACATGGATACATGTATGCCTCATCCTTACCACATATTAATAGAGTGCATAATTTAACAATACAAGAACATCATAACATTCAGAGCATAATACCCATAACCTTTACATTATCAAACATAGGTGAGGTCATTATAGAAGTATCTATATGAATCTAGAGCTAATAGTTGTAAGGTACTATTAAAAAAGAGCTTTGCGTCTTTAATAAAAATAGTTAGAGGCTTCTAGATCGATAGTTTTGTGGATGAAATATTGGATTTTTTCATTGTTTGTATAACTAGGCTTCTATGTAACTCTCTCTTTTATGGATCTTTCATATTTAAAAAAATAATAGATTTTCATCTCCACTCTTTGGTGAAAAATTAGCCACAACAATCACTAATCATTATCTCCAAATCCTTCCAAGTTAATTGAATCTATTCTTATAACAATAGTTATAACCCTATAATTTCCTTGATTATTGCACCTTGCTGAAACATTCAACTAAAACATAGAACTCCATCTCTTTATATCATTTGAGGTCTACTAGACGAAGCTGATAATGGTCTCCTCAATATCACTTTCTTCTTTTGAGGCCTTCTCTAGATATTCTTTGACCTCAGCCTAAACTTTATTTTTCATGTCTCTTGCAAACAAAAAAGGTTCATGAGCTTTCGCATGGAAGTTTCTCTAGTTAGGCTCCACATATTCTTCTTTGAATCTTCCAAGGCATCTTGCTATCGTGTACACTTTTTATATTCATCCATATTGTATGTACCATCAGATGTTATAGCTTCCATATATTCTCAACCATAGTATTAACTGTATCTCTCTATCTAGTCATCAATCCACTTCTGGGGCTCTACCACGATCTCTTTATGTTTCTAGAATTTTTCCTATAGAGTGTGACTCTTGATATACATTTGATCTAGTTGTTCAAATTGAGAAATAGATTCATTTAGTGTAGGAATCAATACTAAGTATATTCATTTATTTTTAGCATTTTGTGTTGCTTTTATTCATTATTCCTCTATTATTTCTTGGTCATCATGCACTTTCTAGTGGACTTGCTTCTCATGGCCTTGTTCATATCTAGTGAATAAAGACTCTCTTTTTATAATATTCTTCACCACTTATTCTTTCAATTGATGATTTTGTTCTTGTAGTTCCTCTAAGTATTAATCCATATTTATTAATATTTATTGTAGGTCTCAACTATAATTCATCATAATGTCACCCAACTCAGTTATTTCCACCATTTATAGGTCTATTCTATGTGGTATAGACCATAGTTCCCTTATTGGATCTTTGTAGAGGTATACACTTATTATGATATCTTAAAAGTCTTATTCTTTCCTTTAGTCATACTAGCTAACTCTCTACAGGATTCGTTTTGGTTGATAATGAATCTAAATTCAGATTTAGGGCATTTCATCTAGAAAGCATAGAAAGCACAATTAGGTTGTATACTCCTCTAGGGGTTGGTTGATAGACTACTAGTCTCTATGTTAAGTCAATATATTGTCTTACAAGCATAGTTATAGGGTGAGAATGTAGATACTAATCTATTATGGCCTCTTGATTTGAGTCAACCATTACTGTAGACTAGCCAAACGTTTTCCCTAGCAAGGAAATTTGGTTATGGGATTCTTGTGCTTTCATATTGTGCACTTGTTGTATCTTTCTTTGTTTATCTTATTAAAAAACTACTTGATATTAACATTATACTCTATATTGATGGGAATGGAACATGCATCTTCACTTCTTCAATAGGCATGGCCAAATATATATCCTATGGAAATTTGTCTTTTTAGGAAAAACCATTAAAGAATTCTCTAATAGCAGTTCAATTACAGGTCTTATTGACTTTTGGTCATTCCAATCCTCTACCAATCCAAATCCCCTGTGGTCCTTGTGATTTATATGATATCCACCTTGATGGAATACCATGGTGGGGTTTGTAACAACCCTTTATCTCATAAAGAAAGGAGGGGAGGTGTTAGGGCTCTTTGTTTCTTTTGATCCATTTTCCTATGACTTTTTTTAGAGAGGATAGTGCAACATAATTAGACATGGATACAATTTTCCACTTCGTTGGTGTGTCAAATCAACTTTAGTGGTTATTATTGAGTCCTCAACTCTAGTGAGGCAATGGAAATATGGATCATCCTACTACTAGAGGCACAAACTATTGTGGGTGGACTCGGTAAATCCATGCATGTCTTGGGGTCAAAATCTCATTTATTCTTACAATGATAGGTGTTTATCCACCTTTCCATGTTAATACATTGGAATCAACATATTCTTTCTATTTTCCTTGTTTCTTAGCTATCTATGGATTCTTTCCATAGGTAACTATGGTGGTATCTTCTATAAAATTGATAGATGGATTTTTTCACTTTGACGATTCCAAAAATACAATACCAAAAAGTTATCTTCTCTCACATTTCTTTTCCACTTTTTCTCCCTCCTTATCCCACAATTTTAGGATCCTTTCAACCCACTTGGCGATCAACATGAAGTTCAATGGGTTGACTTGGCATCTTTCTCCACACATCTATCACTAAATTGTTAGCATATATAATAATGGATATTGAATTTGAGTTGGTAACATTTTCCATACCTATGAATTAGCTACTTTGGAATCTTGAAGGACTTTTGTATTACCATCCACATGGAATGGTAGTACTCTTTAATAACTATATCAATGGCTACCTAACTATATTTTACCATGATGCATGCAATCTCTCCACACTATGGTGTTAAGTACTTAGCGTTAGGGTCCCTCTATGAGAAATCCACACCCTTGGGTTTTCCCCATTATGTAAAGGCTAACAAAATCATAAATTCAACATAGTTAGAATCCTTGTTACAATATTGGGTATCCAATAATTTATGAATGGTTCCATTCATTGGTTAGAAGACACAATTTATCTAATTCCAACAATGTAAACATTAGCCACATGATATACTGGATTAGAACACATTATCTTGACAGATCCTTGGGATTTACAATGGAAGTAATTATGTGTTGATGGAAATTGGAAAATTGTATTGTCGATATGTTGTATCCCATGGTAGAATTCACTACACCATAATTTATGCAAGTGTTAGTTGACTAATCATTTTCGGTATGAGGAGCATCTTGATTTTCACTTAAAAATTTATCCATGAATGTGATCCAAGTGGATATCAGTGGCCACCCACCTTTTCCAACTCGCTCAAAACAATTTTCTGGCATTTTTGGCAATTTACTATTTTTAGCAGTTTTTAACTTCTGGGGCCATTTTGAGGGCCTAAATGAAGGTTTTTCAGGATCAAGCTTGCCAATGATATCCAAAGGCTTTTATTGAGCCACAAAAATGAATCTCCTTGACGATACCTTTCCAACAAGCTATCATGCACCCCAAACGAAGATCGTATGCCAAAGTTACACCTCCGGGAAGTTGATACACCGAACTACCCAAAGCGGGGTCCACAAAACTGTTGGATTTTCATCTTCCAGGGTTAGGGTTTTGGATTTTATTTATGATAAAAATGCCTTTGTATCCTCATTGTAAAATCATCTTCTCACGGATGTGAGTAGACAACACATCTCTTCTTAGAGATAAGCTGCCACCATTCTAGTGAGTCTTTCACTCTGTATTTTACAGTCTTTGTACATTTTCGCTCATTAATAGAAAATTGTGTATTATTGCGTATCTGTGTTTATGGTTTCATATATGATACATTTTTTTTATAATATTGTATATCCAAGATATCTCTGTACATTTATTTATTATATCTCCACTCTCATTTCGTGCCGAAAATAATCCAGATTAGTGGTATCAGAGCAAGCTGCTCTTGATCATTTTTTTCAGTGCATGTCCCTGACGAGGTCCGAGTATAGCAAGTTGAGTCTCAAGCTTGTCTCTATTGAAGACAATCGCTCTCACACACCCAATAAACCCTCCATGGAGGAAGAAAAGAAAAACGATGGAGCATACGATTTTATCAATCTGTTGCTTGAGCAAGCTCTCACGTGAAAAAGGGACGAAATGATGGAGACACATCACCAAAAGACTTCATCCTCCCTTGAAATCCGGCCTCCTTTACTTTTGATTTACTCTAAAATCCGACTTGTGTATCAAATGAATGTATAATGATATTTATTTATATCATTTATGTCACTTCCTTTTAACATTAGGGCCGACCTGACACTTTCTTATTTTGTAATTCTTTTCTTTAATTATCTTCAGGGCCTACATGTACTTACTTCTTCAATTCACTTTGTCATCTTCAAAAATTCATTTCTCCTCAACCATGAGGATCCACGTGATGTGCCACATACCACTGGAAACAACATGATATATACTATGCATCAATGGGTGTTGTATCTGCATGTGCATTGTCCTTCATGTCCAAATACCTTCATCAATATTGCGGTCCAAAACCAATGACTAGGGTTGACATCAATGAAAACAACCAATCTTCCAACAATCTCCCCCTTTGTCATTGATGGCAACACTCATTCTCTCTCTATCATCATGATCCCAATTTCTCTCCCAATTTCTCTCCATAAGAGACACATCACCAAAAGATGTGTCTCTTATGGAGACACATCACCATAAGAGACAGATCATTTATCCTAGGAAACCCTCATGGTGAAGAAAACCCATCAAAAATTCCTTATTATAGATAGCCAATACACTGCCAAGAGATAACTTAAACAAATACATAAAGTCCTCTCCTAAATATGCACCTCTCTCTCTCTCTCTCTCTCTTCTCTAGTTGCAACTCCAAAACTTGTCTCTCAAATGAACAAATGAGTGCGTGTCTAAGTGAGTCGCTAGCCTCCTTATTTATACAAGACTGACACGTGTGGGAGTTTCCTTTCAATGGTAGGGCCGACTTCTTCTCCTGGGTGGTTATAACCACCTTTATTATATTCTTGGGCCTCTTTGATATATTCTGGGGCTGACTTCTCTTTCTGCCTATTACAATTACATTATGACCAATCCGCAAAAGGGGATTTGGTCCTTTTAAAATAGCCAACATGATCAATCCACAATGGGGATTGATCCAATGAATAATATATAAAATAATAATAAGAATACACTTTGCAGTTACATTATTTCAACAAATAGAAAATTGTGTATTACTGTATATCTGTGTTTATGGTTTCATTTATGATACATTTATGTTATAATATTGTATATCCGAGATATCTCTGTACATTTATTTATTATATCTCCACTCTCATTTCGTGCCGAAAATAATCTAGATTAGTGGTATCAGAGCACGCTGCTCTTGATCATTTTTTTCAGTGCATGTCCCCGATGAGGTTCGAGTATAACAAGTTGGGTCTCGAGCTTGTCTCTCTTGGAGACAATCTCTCTCGCACGCTTAAGAAACCCTCCAAGGCGGAAGAAAAAAAAATGACGAAGCATTCTTATATACTGGTCCAAATCATTTATGATCATATACTGGTCATATACTGGACCAGGGTATATGATAATAACTAGTCAACATGATAATACAAATATATGATAACTGTCCAAAAATATAGTTTGGAATTTGTCCAAAATTTTAAATTTATTATCTAAGGAAACAAGACAATCCTTTGCAAAGGATTTTGAATAACTACTACTAGCAGAGATTCTAATTTTTTTTCCTAAAATCAGTAAAAATATGCAAAACATTATGCACTTCCACTGTATAAAAACATGGTAGTTGTAAGCTTTCTCCTGATTCTCTATGTTGGCCAGAAAGTTCTAATCCAAATTCATCATTTCCACATCCTCTTGTTGGTGGTACATTGTCTCATGTTCTTCTAGTTTCTCCACTACAAACCCAATTGATGGCCTAACATTTGAATTAGATGAAGTGGTTTTTCTTACAAGACTCATAACTCATTGTCAGAGTGCAACACACTTGGCTTTATTTTATTCAATTTTTTTCTTTTCACAGTGCAGGGTTTCCAATATGAAGGTAGATTCACAGGTTCTGAACTTTTCGTAGTAATGCATCCTACCAGTAATTTAGAGAATTGAGTTCCTACTATAAATGATATAATCCTCCTACCTTCTCAAGACTCTCTGAATGTGGGTGGTCTCACACATTGCACATCTCCTAGGATGCCTGTGGTTCATACTATTAACACTACATAACACTTGAAAAACACCTTGACCCTACCCACAACTAATAGTCTAACATACCCAACAATTTGTGTGATTTCCAAAATTCCTTATGAAAACGAATATATTATAGAAATCCCAAGAGAAGATTAACCTTTTGTAATTCCACATAGAGGGAACTAGATGAGTTAAGGAGGAGAAACCAAAATTCAGAACAAAAAACTAGAAAAAGAATGAAAAAACAAACTAGACCTACCAGACCACCAAGTTAATCCACACAAACCAGATCCAAGGAAACTTGAAACAATAGAATTCAAGCCACAGAAACCAGAGCCAATAGGGCTTGAGACATAAAATAACCCAATAGAAACCCAAGCCACTTGAACCAGAGCCAAGAGAACTAGGTCCAAGGTCTCACAAGGGAAATCCAAGAGAACTAGAGTCAAATTCAGAGCTCAAAATTGGACAAGGATGAAACTCGACCAAGAGACACATGCCTAAAAACCATTAAAAGTCTCCAAAATTCAAACCTGCAATAAAATCCATTATACCACCTATGGTAAAAAACAACATCTAGAGAAATTGATGAGGTTTCTCCCACATTAATCGTTGTGTACGAGGTTATTGTGGGCTTATTTCTTCTTGGTTGTTGTGAATCACAACTAACCCACCCATGTGAATTGACATGCCACTTGTATCTCATGCAAGTCCACTTCATTCCTATGGATTATTGCTTAAGGGATGGGGTAGAATTCATCCCCACATTTTGTTCTTAGACTTTCACATCACAAAAGAATGGACATGTTGGCTAGACGATATAATTTTTGTTTGAGTTTCCTTAGGATATGAAAGAAATCAACCATTTAAATCCAAGTGACCTCCTTTCTCATTCTCTTGATAGTTATTATAAGCCTTCCATCACTCATAGAGGAGGATTTTAGCATAAACTTGATGATTAATGTCGATTTCCCTATTACAATAAGTCTTTTGGTATGATTTTCATATAAGGTCCTCAAAACTTGGAACAAAGCCAATGCCTTTTTTTGGTTGTTTGAATATCTACCCAACCCCCATTCAAAGATGTTGGTTTCCTCTAGGATCAAGGATGATCCTCCCCACACTTTCCACCCTAAGAGTGGTTGAAGTTTTGATTCAACATTTTGCAAAATATTTTTTTGGTTTGTTTCATCTAGGCTCATAATGATTGGGTTTGAGTCCCTATTTGATTTTACTTGTTATATTTTAAGAGTATTTTTGATTTTATGTTTTATGAGGATAGGTTCAAAAGTGTTTCTTTCAATTGCACTACAGGTTACATCTCATAGGTTTATAGGGATATCAAATTTCTAGTTTAACTCAGACTAGAGAAATATTGCAACCTCAAGTGTGTTGGAGAGATTTTTATTTTTGGCACACTAGTTTAGTGGGGGTAACACTAGTTCAACGGGAGTTAACTGACTAGTTCTATTTAGACTTTAACACTAGTTCATTGGGAATTAACTGACTAGTTCTATTTTAGACTTTACAACTAGTTCATTGGGAGTTAACTGACTAGTTCTGTTTTAGACTTTCTAATCTTAGACCATCACTATTATGCATGCATTTCTAATTATAGGTTGTCATTGCCTATATGAGTGAAGATCACTCACTCATTGATAAGATAATAATATGCATTGATTCTCATTCTTCATTGTGTATCTCTCTTCCTTTTCTTGATAAGCTTTGTTTGTGCATGCTTTAGCTAGATCTCCTGTGCAAGTTTTCATGAAACACTGACATGGTATCAGAGCTATGCTTCTTGGAGAAAGACAGACAAGCCAAAGAATAAGGAAAATCGGAGTTTCAATGAGCTAAATCTGTGGTCGTTCCTTTCAGCAGTCATTCCTCCCAAAATATTACGTTTTTTAGGAAACGACTCGCGTGGAAAGTAAATAGACCCATTTTGGAAGTGAGTTTTCAACCGTTTGGAGAGATTCTTCACTATTTTCTCATAAAGTAAGCCACAATATAGCCTCCTGAAACTGATATGAATCTGTGCCCGTACCTTTCTACAGTGATTGTTCCCAAAAATATTAAGTTTTTGAGGAAACAACTCGCGAGAGAAGTAAAACGACACATTCTACAAGTGGGTTTCAACCATTTAGTGAGATTCCTCACCCTTTGCTCATAAATTAAGTCGAAATATCATCTCTTGAAACTTATGAAGATTTTTACTTAAAGTGCCCTTTCTGCCATGATTTCTTAATTTTTCACTTGCAGATTGAGAGTAAATTTTTAGGGGTTCTTAGAAACAGTGGGAGAGATGGATAGGACAACTAGTATACAATCAAAATTGGTGGTAATCCTCACACCATACAATTATTTTGATTGGAATCCCAAGACAAAATTCCTACTCAGAAGGAAAGGACTGTATAATTTGACGATGGCGACAGAAACAAAACCTACATCAACGATTGCGAAGATGAGATGGGCAAACCGTAAGGATGAGGCCACATGAATAATTCTTGAATTAATCTTCACTGATCTATGGTTTCATGTTTCCACATGCAAGACTCCAAACGAGATCTAGACCACCTTGGAAGGACTCTTTGGAAAGAAGGATGAGATGCGAGGTCATATGCTTGAGGTAGAGTTGAATACCTTAGACCCTAAAAGTTTTGATAATATACAAGATTTCTTTACTAAATTTAAATCTTTGATTTTGAGCTTGGGTGAATGTGGTATTGACAATTCTACACAAGATAAACAACTTATTCTAATAATCTTGGCCAAGCTAGGACCAAAATACGCGGTATATGTCTCCAATTTCCATTATGGCAGATGTATTTTTGGAACAAATTGGAAAATGCCTACATTGGCTCAGTTCATTGAGTCTCTTACACAAGAGAAGACAAAAATCATACAGATGGGCCTCATGAAAGATCCCAAAGCACATACACTCACCATTCATGATGGAAAATGGTCATCCAAACAAAATGAGGAGGGATATTCCAAACCCTTCAACGATTCTTCAGGTTCCAGAGACTCTTTAAATTCAAAGAAGAAGAAGAAGGGAAAGCAGTGCACTTACTGCAATAAACCGAATCATGAAGAATCCACATGCATGAAGAAACATATCGATCTTATGACACATGCACTTCAACAGAACAACCTTGGAAACTTCATTCCAAAGGGAGTCAAGAAGCAGAAGGAAGAAGATCCCGCTCCTAAGAAAGGTAATCATCATGCTCTAGTTGCAATTAATTCCTCATATGATTCATGGATTATAGATTTTGGTGCATCCCATCATATGTCAGTGAAAGATGAGGTTTTCTCTTCTTTGAGTCCATGCTCAAGACCCCCTATTCTCAAGGGGGATGGTACTCTAGTAGTAGTAGTAGGAGAAGGGAGAGTGGAACTCCACAATGATAATTTTGAGAATGTTTTACATGTTCCAGAGCTTTCTATGAATCTACTCTCAGTTTATCAGATCACATAGAAAGGTAAAAAGGGTGAATTTACATCAGATTCAATTTCAGTAATTGACATGCATGACAATTCCATCATTGCAATTGGTGAGGTGGATCACAAGTCAAGGTTGTATAAATTCACTAAGTTTTTTGACAATGACTCCTCTATTATACTTACACACAAGGAGAGTACTTTGCATACACCTCCAGTGCAACATGCATATACTCTTGTGCTTCCATCAGTTTCAGATATCGGAGATAATTCCATACACTTAGATTTTGTACATGGAAATAAGCAGGTAGTACAACCAGATAAGAAGTCGACGCCAAAGCTTCAACAAATGCCCAAGAAGGCACAAACCACACTTCATGAAGCAAACAACCTTGCAGGGAATCCATTGGATTCGAGGAGGACTCGATCTCAGCATGAGGAGCCTTCTCATGTATTTCCAGCTTTAGAACCTACGATGCCCATGCATTGCTATATGGTTCAGTCTACTGATCCACATACCTACAATAGGGCTGTGGGAAATCCATTATGGCAAGCATCCATGCAGAAGTAGTATGACTCACTCCTAAAGAATCAGACTTCGCATCTGGTTCCACTTCCACCAGAAAGGAATAGTTTTAGGTGCAGATGGGTCCACAAGATCAAGAGGTACAAGGCTAGAAAGGTTGCCAAAGGACTTCATCAGATCCATAAATATTTCTACATCTTCACAAAGACTTTCAGTGAGCAAAAGTTTCAGACTTTGTGGGATCGTCTTGCAGTGAAGAATAGAGTTGTCTAGCAACTTGTTGATGGGTCCTAGATCCCTTTAGTTCAACAACAGGAACCAAACCCACCACCGATGCCTAATTAGAATCTATAGCATTTAATGGTGGAATGGTTCTCGAGATCTTGTGATCCGATCAATTAATAGATGGGCTGTACGTTTTCTTGTGAAGGACTCTCCTTCGGTTTGGATTTGTTTTTTTTTTTTCTATTTTCTCTTAGGTGGGACCGATATGAGGTGTAATCCAATATAAACAAACTTGGTACCAAACATGATTAAGTTTAACTACTGGAGAAGAGACTGAGCTTGGGATAACCCGCTACTCAAACATGCAGACAATGATTCTATACCACAGGCCTAATACTAATACGTTAACCATGTGAGCATCTAATTGATGTCTTAGATACTAATTATCAGAAAGAAAACATGCCTGGAATAAGATAATGGCAAGAAAAATAATTCACCTACTCTAATAATCCATCACATAATAACACAATGATTCATCTTCATCATTAAAGAAAAGAATTGTAAAGCATTGAATTAGATAACTTAACAATAGATTTAATATCTCTTACTCATTACAACATCCACTCATGGAACAAGATAGGAAATAGTTCATCTCCATGTCCAATCACACATGCATTTGATGAAAATATAACTTGTCTCTGGTTGAGAAGGACTTCTCAATTAAAGGTAGCTTCAAAATAATTCTAAACAAACCAGAAAAGAGAGTTTCTTGCAACAACCATCGACCCTTAACTAATCGGTCGATGTTCTTATTTATAACATAAAATTAACTAAAAATAACGGCTAAAGTGTAGTTAAGCAAAACAGAATTCGCTACGTGGTGTTCTCTCCTAACAAGTTTTCAACAATCATCTCATGATATTACTTTGAAAGGGTGACTTTTCTCCTACTCCGACCAACTAATGAACAACTCCTCACAGGTGTGGGCATATGGAAATCTATGTTGTTCCATCAGAGTCGTGCAAATCTCTCTGATCTTTACTGCATGTGCCCGATATTTCACCAGCCTGATGCTTAACTACTGCATCACAACTCGAGCTCTTATCAGGTGTTCCATAAATTGTTGCACCTGTCCTTGCACTATGTTGGTCACCTTTTCCAGTCTTTTGGCCCATGATGAATCTTGCTTGGTGTGCGATTTGACTATGTCGCACAAGTCAACAAATTCGTCTAGTGTTCTGAACTCAGGAAGTCTGATATCCTTCATCACCTTGTTGATTTTTTGACCCATTTTCTCTCAGATTTCTCAGTGAGGTTGCCGAGCCATTCTTGCTTAATACTCAAAGGCATATTTCATGATCTATGCAACCCTTCGAATTGCTTGCACCGCTTCTATTGGCGTCATCATATTTTCTCTTGTTAGGATGGGTTAGATCCACTTGCCACATAATTAGGGATCAAGTACGAAAAAATGTAAGAGTTGATGTCACGCCAGTGGCCTGTTGGCCCTTGGAGTCCAGAAAGGATGTCAGAGCCAAACATGTGATGAAAGTACGAGTATGTTCCAAACGAATCAGATCCTGTCGTAAGGGAAGTCGTTAGGCGCCTCAGGTCAAGGCAAGTTGTGCAAATAGAAGTCACATCTACAAGTACATCAACCATCATCATCTCATCATGGAGACCGGGGAAATGAAAAATCGAGGTGATCGTACCACACACCCTCTACAACTTCTATCAATTGCATCTCACATGCCCTAGAACATACTCGTTGCACGGATGTGCCACAATAAATATTTAGTTTGCTTCAAAACATCCCGTTGCCAGGAATCCGGTGTCCCTTGGCACGTTTCCACTCATTGTCCACTTTGTTATAAATTCTATATGTTTTGTGTGTGTTCTACTCATCAGCCGAGCTTGTGCACTGTTGGTAATTCTTCTCGTGAGCCTAGTCTGATAAATTTTTTCACTTTTGGCCCTTGTCAAGTTCCCCACGTATAAGACAGATACGTTGTCGCACCATGGGAACTCTTCAAAATGCAAGACGACGCATGTGAAGTGGACGGAGTGCCAGGCTTGAGCCCCAAAACACCCGGGATTCATTCTTATTTGCAGTGGGCATTCCTGAGGTTTCCAAGGGAGACTTCGACCTACGTGCAGAAACAATGGTATCACCCCATGTGGAGGTCGAAGTGGAAGAAGTTACACTGAGAGGAAAAACGTTGGAATCTATGCCCCCCAACAACAGATACCCCAGAGAAGAGGTAGGCTAAGGAAGAATAAGGAATCTTGTGGAAACCAAATCCCGATAAAGTCATGCGTAAGATCGGCTGCCGGGGCATTACTTATGCATGCTATCTGGCTAGAACTTGTTGAAAACATAAGTCAGGGAAGAGGGAGAAGAATGAGGAGGAAAAATGCCTCAGGTTCTAACGTTCAAGAGCCGACTCAACAGTTAGAGCAAGCACAAATCGCCATTGATGAAATCTACCAGGAAAATAGAGAATTAAGATGGAAATTGGCAGCAAAGACCTTTGAGGTGTCAGCATTGAAAGGTCATGAAGGGAACGTAAAATGGATCAAGAGACAACTTTGGGAAGCACAATATACAATCGTGCAACTGAGCGAAGCACACAGGGTGTCAGAAGAACATAAATTGAAAACATCTCAGGGTGCGCGAAGTAGCCGAGGAGAAAGTCCACTCGCAGAAGAGGCATGATTGATGAACTCCATTTTGTATTTTCAGACGTGACACACAATTTTGATAGTTTTCCTTTTTTCATGTTCTTAAAGTAAACCGGGTTGACTGGCCTAAAAGGTGTAGACAATGTCTCTTGTATGTAATCTGAGCTTGAAGGGGATCTAATATAAAGTCTTGAAATGGATGCATCGTGTCTTCCCTTTGCGTGTGTATCTATTGTGTTCGTTGTCTAAATTTTCTTGTAAGTTAGTCCTGAAATTATACTTAGTGGTGCTTCAAGTTACATTGTATTTTCATTGATATCCTTTTGCGAAAAACCTCCGACGCCGATCGATTTTATCGTACGGTGCTGACGTGGCACTACTGGCTCGAGATTCGTGGTATTGACGATCGAGGACTTAGCTCACGGTCATTGGTTGGACTCGGGACTTTGTTCAAGTTGTGCTCTCTAAACTAAACTTGGGACGAATGATGCTGAAAAGGTATCAGGGATCGACCTTCAGAGATAAACCTATCGTGTAGTTTCTTTGTGGGTTATCGTCCTCGAAAACCCCTGATGCCGAAAACGTTTCGGAAGTCAGAGATCAGTGATATCATTTCTTTCTTCATCCAACACTTACTCTTTTCGCCCTTTACTGATGATGAAGGGAATCAATTGTCAGTGATATCCTTGCATGATGCTTGTCATGAAGGAGGGACTTCTGTTTGTCGATGCCGAAAAATCGATGCTCAATGACCTCAGTTCTCTCAAGTAATTCTCTTTCATTTTTTAATTCTTCCCGTTGCCGAATCTTTGAGCACGTTGGCGAAAATTTTTGACTGTTGATTCTTTATTTAAATGTTAGTCTTTTAAGTTATGGGTTTTCACAGATTCAAACAAAATTTGGAATACTTAACGAGAGTATGAAAGATAAGCAAAGGTAAAATTTTCCATATTGAAGTCCAATTAGACAGTGAAAAATTATCAAGTGGTACCCAAAAAGTAAAATTTGACATAGATGTTTTAGGGTGTGTTGAGTGCTCAACAAATGGCGACTTACTGGGTGAAAGAAGAATCTCTATTCCTCCTTCAGGCTCAGCTGATGTGGAAGCAAGTGGAGAACTTAACTGGTTTTAAATTAGAGCCTCTTTTACCCTTTCATTTGAAAATCTCTAGTTGATTCTTCTGAGTCCGCTTGTGGGGTTTTATTCTTCCTTCATTTCCTGTAACCTTGAATCATGCCCTCTTTGAAAAAAATCTAGTAAAGCATTCACTGGCATGGAGCCTTTAGTTACCTTTACTCACTTGCTACGGTGTTGCTCCATTTCCAACGAGCATCCATAGCCTTGATGGAGTCACCCGACATCACAGACCTTGCTCCGCTGCCAGTGAGCGTCCATAGCCCCGATGAAGATATCTGCATACCCTCTCCCATTGTTTACTCATTCGCTATAGTTAACTTTTATTTCGGCAAGATGCCCTAAGCAAGTGGGAGAGGATGACGTGTGTTTATTTTGAAAAATAATATGGTTAAGGTGAATCCTTAGCTATCTTTGTCTCTAGGGTACATGTAGTCCTTTTCAGCTTCCCAACTTTCCCTTAAGGTTTCACCAGACCACCAGTCTGGCACTTCTGCATTTCTCCAAAGTCGTTCATTTGTGTAGGTTAGAGGACCGCTCGGAAAAACTGTAGGTTCCTCGATGCTTCTTGTGTTTTATGTGAGCAATGAGTTAGGAACATAGTTCACTATGTTGCATGATTTGAGGTCAACTATTATATTTCTAAACACAACCTTCAAAAGTGAGAGAATCAAAACAACAAAATAAAATAAAGGAAAAATCACAATCGAGCTAGCTGAAGCAAAACTTATGAAACACGCACACGAAACATAAAACGAAACTCAACNATATATATATATATATATATATGGAAATATTGTTTTAGGGCTTGCCCGTTTACTTGGAAGGCGTCAGGTCCCCCCCTCAGATTCTGTAACCGATAAGTGCCTACCCCAATCTTCTTAGCCATCTGGAAAGGTCCGAGCCATAGATTCTGAAACTTAGAATGTTTTCCTTTTGGCTCGTTTTATCTGTCCCATTTTAGGACTAAGTCTCCTACTTCAAAATTCTTCTCTTTAGCCTTATGCTTGTTAAACCATCTTTTAACTATCTGCTAGCGGGATATGAATTTAGACTTATCTTTTTCCCTTTCTTCTTCCAACATGAGAAGAGTGTCAATTCTTTGTTGTATGACTGATGAAGGTCATCCTCTAGAATCTTGTGCAAGTTGGAGATATGGAAGATAAATCTCATTCAGGAGAATGGCTTCCTGCTTGTAAACTAGAAATTACAGGGAATTTCCTATAGCTTCCTTGAGTGTGACCCTATCGGCCTCTGCAACCATTTTCTTCAATATTCTCACTAGATTCTTATTAGTTGATTTTGCCACTCCGTTTCCTTGTGGATAGTAATTTGCAGAGTACCTAATTATGATTCCTTTGTCTAGGGCAAACTCTATTAAGAAGGTGGAAGAAAAATAAGATGCATTATCAAAAACCAGGACAGAAGGGAGACCAAAACTTGTGATTAAGTATTGTTCTATGAATTCAATTACTACCTTCTCCTTTACATGGGTTAGAGGAATAAATTCTACCCATTTCGTGAAGTAATCGGTGGCAATAAGTATGTACTTGTGTTGTTTTGAAGAGCTTGGTGTAATTTATCCTATGATATCTAACCCCCATTGCTCAAAAGGCCTAGAAACAGTCACGGGTTGGAGTGGAACTACCACTCTCTTCTCTCTCCCAACACTTATTTGATAAGTTTTATAGTTTCTAGTGTAGGTGTTAGTGTCCTTGAACAAAGTGGGTCAATAATAACCAACTCTTAGTGTTAAGGTCCTAACCCGCACATAGGTAGATCAATGTATTCGGATGTAATTAAGGTCAATATTAATAAGGCCTTTCAATAAAATAGAATAAGGCGGATGTAAGAAGACCTAATAGAAGCTTCTGCTTCTAGAAGGATCTTCCTCTAGATGGTTCTCTTAATAGACATATTTAGTATAAATAAGGGTCGAGGGTATGAAAACCCTAGCTTGGAGATTATTGTAACAGATCACTACTCGACTGGAGGTTGTCCCCTCGAAGAGGCCTGTGAACATTGCTATCTGAATCAAAGTGCTATTTCTATTGCTATTTCGTATATCTTTTCTATGTATTGTGAAGATTATGCTGGATATTTTACTGTTATTCTGCCATTTCTAGCATTTCATTTCTGTTCTGCATATTTTATATATCTGGTATCTTGCAAGTGGTATCAGAGCACTTTGCTTGGCAGAAATTGTGGGTATTTTTTTTTTCTTCAGGGTAGAGACGTATTCCGGCATCTTTAAGCCACAGAGATCTGTCGTTACGTGCATAAACCCACGGTTGAGGGATTCATACACACAGGAAATACAAGTGGTTCTTAAGCGCACATATGTTGGCCACCCTTGTAACCCCTGTTGGTACCCCTTCGAGTGGTAGCGCATCAGACAACACCTGTGTACGGATCGACCT
>ML783206.1:349706-363066 GCA_009831015.1 Picea engelmannii | reverse complement strand
TTTAAAGGCTTGGTTTTTCACTATTTGTCTTGTTATGGGCAAGGCTAACATTGTTTTGCAGGTGCATGAACCCTGGAAACCATTTACCCTTTTAAAGGACTCTTTCTCAAGCCTTTATCCACTTCCAAGATTGATCTATAAGGGACTCACTCGTCAACATTTCACTTTCCACCTCAATCCCCCTAGGGTCACCAGGATTACCCCCTTTAGGTGATTTCGTCATCACTAAAATTATGGGAGTGTCTATCTAAGGTGACAATGGTTAGGTACTCCCATAGTTGTCACACTTCTTTGGATTGGGTTGGGATTTTCCCAATATACAGATTGTGTGACAACATTTCAGCATCGTTGTCAGGGAGGATTTTGAATCCCCTTTCGATCCCTAACAACACTTTGGCAAGTTTTGATCCCAAAGCCTTTACCCATAGCTTTCTTGGTGACTCCATTTGAGGGAAGATCCCTTTCCATTCTTTATGAGCCCTTCATAAAGCTCATCTAGTGACTCCACCATCCAATAACTCACCATCCCTTCCCCCAGGAAGATTCAATACTTCTAATCTTTACCAAAGAAGACCTCATCATAACTCCTCCATTGTCAAAACATTATTCCAAGGTTGCCTTCCCCTCAACAAAATGGCTTACACTTGGTCTAAAAACCTTTTCAAACCATTGAACTTGGCCTCCATAGATGGGTACCCCAATACCATGCCCAAAGAGACTCGTAAATGTTTGCCAAAATTAAATGGAAAAAATGTGGTTAAACCAAAAGACCACCTATACGCATTCGGTGTAGCCTTGTTGAATGACGGTGTGGAACATGAAGATATTGTGAAGAGGCTATTAACCATGTCTCTTGAGGACTACCTGATAATCATTTGGCATCTTATGATGATTTTGCTAAATTACTTACAATAATATGGTCTACAAAGAAAGACAATGAAATGTTATTAGCAGAGTGCAATTAAATCAAGAAAAAGGAAAATGAAATAGTGAAAGAGTTTGATACCATATATGATAAGTTGTATGATCAAATCCAGACCGATCCATCTCCACCATTTTCATTTGTCTGTGTCATCTACATGAATGCCTTTGAAGGAAAATTTGGTTTTATCCTCAAGGATAAAGCACCTGACACTTTGGCAAAGGCCAAGGAATATAGTGCATAGATCGAGGAAAATATCATCAACTGAAGGATTGAGACCTTTCAGTTTCCTCATGCCAAGGTGGAAGCAGAAACAAAGACTGCAACAAGCACTACACTATACCCAATCACGCTCCTAGTAAAAAAAGTTGATCAAATGAATACTCAGCTTGTCCAAAGTCAAAATCAGATTATGAAGATGTTGACAACATTGACGAGAAATCAATCTGCTCCAAGACCTCAGGTTTTGAGACAACCAAACACTGGTTGGAAGATAAGGCCTCAACAAGAGGCAAAGTATTCTGACACATTGAATCTAGTAAGAATGGTCAATACAGAATAATTTCCATGGTGCTTTCCCTGCAATGAAGCAATCAAGAAGCATGTGATGGATCTGAACCACCCCGATTATCACATTGATTGTGAGCTTGATGTACCTCAATAGATCATTGAGCATGACCCTCGAGATTTTCCTTTTGCAGAAGAAGATTTCATATATACACTACTTCCAAGGATGGAAAAATAAAAAGAGAAGAACACAGAATTCCAAGGAAAAGAACCAAGATCCATCAAAATACTCAAGAAAGATGAAGCTAGGAAAGATAAACAGAGAAAAAAAGATATTAAAGATATGGTCAAGGCAAAGCCACCTTCACATCCTTACAATGAAAACATACCTTATATTAACTTCAGTGAAGGAAGCATTGCACTCATGTGGGATAAGAAGAGAGGTGAGCCCAACTATGATGAAAGGAATGAGGTTTTATGGCTTGTCCCTTACATTGTCAAGAAGAAGTTTGAGAAGGGAAAATACTAATTGTCTTCCATGGATGGGAGAAAGATTCCATTACTGATTCATGGGTTTCTTCTTTGACCCTACATCAAAGGAACTTTATATCTTTAGGGCCCAGGCCCCAAGTAAGTAGGTAGGTCATTTTCTTCCCCTTGCACATGCATTCGCTTGTTCATAATAGTTTAGTTTCATTTACTCATATTTGCATGTCATATATGATTTTTCATTT
Organism: Picea engelmannii; assembly: GCA_009831015.1. Lineage (NCBI taxonomy): Eukaryota > Viridiplantae > Streptophyta > Pinopsida > Pinales > Pinaceae > Picea > Picea engelmannii. Next base: position 360,903 of record ML783206.1, on the reverse strand, counting down.
TTATCTACTTGCATTATTGCAAACTCGCTTTACATCATTTGCTTTCATCATATTACATGTTAATTTATAATAAAAAAATTAAAATGCAAAATTTTCCTTTAAAGATTAATCAAAATTTTTAAATTTTGATCATATGGACACAGGGTGAGTGAGCCACCCTCGATATCCACATTTTGTTGGTTTTAGTGTGTGTGGGAACATGTATTTCCAGGAGATGTTGAGGTTCTCATGCACTCTATGGAAAGTACATGTCCCTGAGTAGGAGCCAGATGTTATCCCCCATTCCTAGGGATAACTAAGGAGATGATGTATTGAGGCCCTCAGGTTGTAGGCATGGAGTATCGAGAGGAAAATAAGCAAGCAGGGGCCCATATCAAACCACACATCATCATTTAGTCAATGGAAACAACATCCACCACACCCAGCTTGGCCCGCAAAGGATGGAAGGTCTTTCTTCATGAGGTAACAATTATGATATCATGCTAAGTGTCATTTTAATATTTAAAGCATTTGTACATGTTGCAAAGGATCCTTTCTTGATTTTGAAAACATTTGCTTGGAAATTATGCCTTTTTCTGTATTTCACATTGGTGAGTGTCATGGTTTCCTAGTAATTGGACCTCCTTAGGGAAAGGTTTTCTAACAAGGGGTATCCTAGAAGGGTCATCATACCATTCCCATTCATACTTGCCACCTTCCATCACTTCTTCCCCTCTATTTCCCCATCTTTTAGGTTTCCAGGCTTATTGACCCAAGAAGGGCATGTACCTTATTTCATGGGAAAAAGGGGCCATTAATCTCATACATGCCCTAGAAAACACATCATGCAATAGAGGCTCACCCTGGAATCCCGAGAGAAATGAAACACTTCATAAAAAAGTGAGGGATCAATAAAATAAATAATCAATTAATCAATAACACTTTCGAGGGTAGAGCGTTTGTGGGCTATGCATTTCCTTTTTAGTGCCCCTTATTGGATTCAAATTGGAAAGGCATGCAAGGTAGAGCATATGTGAGATATGCATTTCCATTTTATTACACCTTATGGTCTTCAACTTGGTGACACATAAAAGATAAATCACTAATAAAAGTGATTGGAAAAATGTTCCTTAAAAACAAAAAGAGGAAAAGGATGTGGCTAGCCCTCAACAAAGGCACCCATAGATGAGTCAGTACGAGCCCTTGTATGTCATGAAACCCCATACCTATTGTTACACATCGAAAATACTCACTTTGATAGTGTCGCAAGTGTCGTCATTACAAAGGTCGCAAGTGTCGCATTTTTCTCACAAGGTCGCAAGTGTCGCAAGTGTCAGGGAAGCATACTGCCATGATGCCTATGTCGTACCTATAATGACATGAGAAAGACACTTAAAACACATCAAACATTTGATTTGGAAGAAGAGAAATGAGTCAACAAGCTCACAAACCTTTTTCCATCTGAAAGCACCTCAAAAACTGAGCTTTTGAAGGAGAGCGCTCCCCTATACCTCTTCTGGGAGTGTCGACGCTCCCCCTTACACTGTCTGGGAGCGTTATAAAGCTCCTATAGCCCTTTTGAGGGAGCACTATGGATTTTGAAAGAGTTGGCACCCCCCTAAAGCCTACTAGGGAGCGCTACAGTGCTCTGATGGTCCTTTTGAGGGAACGCTACCTATTCTGGGCAGCAGTTAAGTTGTTGAGATGAATGGGGGAAGGATCCTTTCATTCTTGGAAGGTAGTTGAACTCGAATCCCTGGTCCAACAATGATGTTAGGGAAGATCCTCAACTGAAGGAGGTAAATCCTCAACTTCCCCAAGGATATCTCAAGTGGTTAAAGCCTCTCCAAGGCTATATAAGCAAGCTTTCTAATGGTGAAAGGGAACTGGAAAAAGGAGAATCACACCAAACTTATGATCTCATAAGTGGTGCTGGAACAAAGATTTTTTGGAAGCAAGAGACCTATGATCTCATAGGGAGAAATCAGTGAAGTTGTCATCATTCATATCGTGGATCTTTTGAGCAAGGGATAGACAAGGAGGACTTGACGAAACTGTTCCAATTCATCCATGGTTGTAAGCAATGTTTTGTCCTCATTAATATAATTTTCTTGGCCTGTTTCTTTCTAGTTTGTGTCTGATCTTACATGAACTTATCGTTGATAGATAGATATATTTTCAAGCTAATATCAATAGAGTAGGAAGTGGTCGTACTTTGTTTGTCTACAGGGTTCATCGAGGAGCGAAAGATTGGAGCTCAAATCAGAGCATGCAGGGACAAACGTTGATAAAAAGGTACTTCTATTATCCTTTCTCCTCATGTATTAGTTTGTATAGATTTGAAAGGAAGTCAGTGTCCACATTAAGCACTTTCTGTCTTAGAGTTAGGGTCTAGCTCTTTGAGGCAATCTACCTATCCGCAGGGAGATTTTCCTACAACAGAAACTGGCGACCCCACTGGGGATCGAATCAGAACTTTCTTAGTTTTGTCTTTCCTCATAGAAGTTGTCTTACCTTTTGGTTTTTCAGACCTTTTTCACCCCATTTATCTGATTTCATTTGCTGATTGACTCTTCACTCCATCACACTCATCTTGTTTGTCAAAATTTGACTGAATTTTAAGGTTTTTTGAACATTTTTGTGAGTTTTTTGGCACCAGCGCTCCCCTTCCTTGTTAGAAGGGTGCCAGAGCTCCCTTAGAGTGTTGGAAAGAACTTTATAGTGCCCTAGTGTCCCTTACACTAGAGCGCCAACCCTTTTTTCCCCAAAATCTCTTCCAAAATTGCAATTTCTGGAGGTCCAAACCCTGTATTTTCACTTGCTGAGATGCTTTGTGATTCAATGATGCTTCCTTTGACCTTTGACATGCTTCCTCATAAGAAGTAAAAACCTTATTGTTCAGATTTTATGCCCTTCTTCATTCTTTTTGAGTTTTTGTTGTTGAGAGCTTGAAATCAATCCACTGCTTTCTCCTCTCCTATCTGACTGAGCGGGGACTCTAGTGAAGGACATTAGAAGTCTATTACTCTTCTCATTTGGTTCTTTGAGGTCATTTGATCCAATATCTTTCTCCTTCCTTTTGTGTTTTTTATTTTCTTTCTCTTGTTTGATTGTAAAAGGGTGTGTTGTTTGTCCGAAATCTGCATGTTCTTGTCTGACTCTCCTTGATCTGAAAGGGTAGTTGGTAGGAGAAATTTTTCATTGAATTGATTATCATTCGAATACAAATGACAAAAGTACATATTAATGATTAGTTTGCATTTCTGAAATGTCGTAGCATCATATTGGATTTGATTAAGAACAAAATTGATTGAGGGCATTCCTTATCAAGTGTTTGATAGTGAAAACGACTCTTTCTCTTTCCCTTAAATAGGTATTCATTGAAAAGAAAAGATTTATTATCATATTTCATGCATATTTTTGTGAATTGAGTCATCATTCCATCAGTTTCACTTTCGTACACCCTCTGAGTAAACAACAGCCATTAAAATTAACGCTTAACTAAAATTTATCAGACTTTTTACATCTTTGTTAACAAACCTACATTAGTTTAAGGTGTAGGGCTTTGGAATAGGTTGAAAGGATAACTTTTCAAAGCTATCAAACAAACTTAGTATCTTGCGGTAGGGAGATTTAAATCCAATTATCGTATTGGCTTGCTGGGATCCCCCTCTCACACAGGGGTTACGCACGAGGTCACATTCGGGTGAGTTACAGAGATTATCCCTGCGTGGCCCAACTGTTTGTACTGGTCGGATCGTATTATTGGGATCGCTTCAAGGTAAATCCATAATTACTGCATGGAAGCCTTTTAGTTTATTTTGGGCTAGATACCCTGCCCATACGTTTGGATCGGACTATCGACTGTACCTGCCCAGGGGCTAACTACGAGTTGGTGACCTTAGTAGCCACAATCTTTAGGGTCTCACATAAGGTGACGGTGAAGGGAAGTCTGACTGTACCTGGAACAAACATTGGTCAAACTCACTCAGGATCCTTGGAGGGTAAATCCACAATTACTGCGTGGAAGCTTGCACCAAGGTGTAAGTTCGTTAAGCAGGTTGCCAACGTAACTGATCCACCCGCTCTATCCCCACCCCTTCCTATTTTGATCTCACGACATTGGATTTCATCACCAACTAGTGGTTTCATCATAGGAAGGTTTGTTTGATTGATTGCTTCTCAAATTCATAGCGTGTGTTGTTTGTTTTACTTAGTGGACCTTAGGTCAAGTCAGTGATAATGGCATCGAATCCTGGGAGTACCAATGGAGGAACCCCTTCTCCTAGGGAACCTTATACCTTTCCTTCATTTGGAAACTTTGGTCCTCCATATGTTGCCACACTGAGTCTTCTAGGACTCACCATGATATTACCAGTTTGGTTGTTCCCCACTCCGGTGATCCTGAATCCTCCCAATGTTTCAGCTGCACCTAATACTTTAGATTTTGGTACACCACCCACACATCAACCTCACGTCGACTTTTCACCTTATTCACCTATTAAGTCTCCTTCCATTTCTCCTTCTTCACCTACTGAAAGCTCTAAAGCAAGTAGCCAGGTTGATCAGAAGAAGAAGAAAGAGAAAGAGAAGAAGAAGAAGAACCCGAAAAGGACAAAGGCCCCAACAACATCAGATGTTGGCTCTAAGAAACTAGTTACTGTTAATAGTACTAGGAATGTTGATGAGGTCAACAAAATTAAAAGGAAAAATCCAAAACCCAAATTCCCTTGCATCCTTTGTAAGGGTGACCACTTTCTGAGGGATTGCCCCAGTCTTACCCAGGTCTTAGAAATGTGGTTCTCCACGTCATCGGCCTCTGTTGGTCATGTCGATGATACCCCATCAACTAGTGATGTTCAGGTTGGTAAGAAGAAGAAAACTATCAAGTTCCCTTCCATGTTATGTAAAGGTGATCATTACTCTCACCTTTGTCCTCGTATGGACGAGGCTTCTTCTCTTTTGGAAAAACTTCAACTTCCAAAAGGTTATCGTAAGCTTTCCCCCAACCCATCATTAATCGATGGACTGGTCAATTCGGTTCCATCCCTGGTCAATCCGGTTGATCAGGTGGTCAATCTAGTTTCCTCCTTGATCGAACCACAAACCCAAGTAGTTGATCCAGTCCCTTCCTCGGTCAGTCCCACTCTTCCTCTGAAGAGTGCCAAAGTGGTCGAGCCAGTTTTTCCATTGGTCGATCCCATTCCTCCATTGAGGAATGTCAAAGTGACTGATCCAGTCCCTTCCTCGGTCAGTTCCACTCTTCCTCTAAAGAGTGCTAAAGTGGTCTATCCAAGTCCACCATTGGTTGATCCAATCCAATCATCGGTCGATCCTACTCTCCCTCTAGAGAGTAAACCCGATATTGCCCATGTTTTTCTCATTAATACAGACTCTACCGTACCGGGGGGCATTCCTCCTTCTCCTGCGAAACCCCCTCCAAGTAATGAAGCCATCCTTTTTGATTGGGGTGTGCTAACTAGACCTCGTCTTTCCTCCCACATTCCTTTCTAGATTACAGTACAGGTTCATGGTCGGGACGTTCCTCAAACCCTGATAGATGAAGGTGCATCCGTTAGTATTTTGTCTTATGTTGCTTGGTACACTTTGGGTTGTCCGCAACTTGCGTCGGTTACACAAAATCTGTTAGCTTTTAACAGAAGAACTAGTCAACCTTTACGGAGCCTTCCTCAGTTTCCTGTAACTTTGGGAGGGAAAATTGTCTTTATCGATGTCATGGTAGTCCGAGACCCCTTGGATTTTTCTTTACTCCTTGGGAGGGATTATGTCTATGCTATGAAATCTCTTGTATCCACCCTTTTCCGTGTGATATCTTTCCCTCATGATGGAAGAATTGTGACTATTGATCAACTTTCATTCATCGGCCCCGACTGGGTTACCTCCCTAAGTGGTTGCTATATGCAGACAGTATCGCCCCCGTCACATGTCAATTATGTGGTGTTGTCTCCCATGACCTCAACTTCCAACGATTTGGATCCGGTAGTTGACATGCTGATCTCTTCGGTGGGGTTATTGGAGCCTGATCTCCTTACCCCTGTCACGACCCTCGACATGTGTTCCTTCCAGAGTGATTATCTTCCATCCAGTGAAGATCTCCTGGAGGCCATGATCGAGTTTTTTCCCTTGACATCGTATCCTTCCAGAGCGTTATCCTCTTGGAAGCCATGATCAAGAAGCAACCACGAGCATAGTTTATCTTCTCTATGGCAAGCTCGTTAAAAAATGAAACAGAGGCTTTCAGCATAGTTTTCTTCTCTGTAGCAAGCTCGTTAAAAAATGAAACAACAATCTGGGGATCGAACCTGGAACCTTGAGCATAGTTCTTTTCCTATGTCAAGCTCATTAAAAAATGAAACAATCACCTCTCCCTTCAAGTTGAGTCTTTCGCTAGATCTCGTAGATGTCGAGTCGAGTCTTTCGTTAGGTCTCATTTTTTAACCTTCATTTCATCCACCTGTATCCTTTTTCTCCATCTAGCACAGAAATTGGTGACAACCTCAAATTCGGTGAATGAATTGAAGCTTGGGGGGCATGTCTCCAGTCTTTGATGATCATTCTGGAGTCAAGTCACTAGCTTTCAAGCTGGGGGAAGAATACTGAGCTTAGTCTTTGTTCTTTCTCGTGCTCATAAATACATGAGAATGCACCAGATAGAATTTTATCTCTTTTTTGGACCCGCATGGACACACAAAAAAGGAACCCCCCTGGAGTCATCTTTAAACCCTTTTCAGACTCTCTAAATATGAAAAGATTGTCGAGTGACCTTGCTTCCTTTCACACTCGTTAAAAGGTTCGAAAGGGCATCTTTCAAGCGATAGTTTATCTGTTTTTTGGTCTCGTTAGACTACTGTATGAAAAAGGAACTGAGAGAGTTCTCTTTTAAGTGTTTTCCCAAACTCTATAATTCTGAAAAACCTTCAAGTTTTCTGTCTTTGGACTCACTAAAGCACACATCGACAGGCCCATACGGGATTGAACCCTTACTTCTTCTGGTTCGTTAAACAAAGGAAGAGGAACTTACCGAAGGTGAGTTATATCGAGCATGTGTTATCCTCCTCGAGCTCATTAAATCAAAAAGAGGAACTCGTCTATCTAGATGGGGGAAAAATTGAAAGAAGCAAGCCAAGCAATCTCCTGAGAACATTACCAAGCAATTTTTAGAGTCTCCCTTGAACATGGCACTTTGTCTTTTGCACGCATTATAACTCGCTGAACCTCTGCACTGAGCCAATCCTTTTAGTTTCTTTCACTCCTTTGGGTCACCTAACGTAATTCACTGCATCCACTGCATCATCAAGTTTTGGTCCATGTCATGTTTTTGTTGTTGTGCCTTAGTGTTCAAGGGAAGTATCTGCCTCTAGAGTCAACCATCACAAATATCTTGTCTCAAAACCCGTGTCAGTCCATGTTCATTTGATCTACCAATTACATCCCTATTTCCGTTTCATGTCGTTGATGGGGGATACATCAAGGCCCTCCTTCGACGAGCCTATTCCTGTTGACATGAACACATTATCCATAAATTAGGCTTAGAAACCAGTTAGTACTTTGGGACCTGCATGCCTTAATGGTAGGCCTCCTCACATTCAAAAGTAGGTTTACATCATTGACCTCTAATTGGATGATTCCATGGATGTTTGACTCCAGCTCATCCATTCACATTCATTGGAATGTACTAGGGTACCTTGGGAATCATTGACATTAATGTTGATTTCCCTCGCGCTTGTTAACGGTTTACATCATTGACCGGTAATCAAGTGGTTTCTGCCATGTTCAACATCAGGACATCTATTCACATGGTTAGATTCGTACTACATCGGGATCGGTAAGAAGACCCTATGTTGAGTGATCACTTTGATATGTACTTTGCCCAGGTTGCGAAGGAGTTTCTCTTGAACAATGATACATACACTGTTACATAGATCCACTTTATATTGGTCGTGGCTATGTTTTGTCATCTCGTAGATCCATTGTGTATTCTTCATGGCTACGATCAATTCAGGTCATGAGAGTATAGATCCATAATGTATTTTCAGTGGTTATACCTTTTTTATCAATACAATTATGGATCCGCAGTGTATTTTATGGCAGCCATATCTTGCAAGTCTTGATCGCCCAAGCATAGGTATGCCTGCCTTGGGTTTCAAACATGTCATAATTTTTGTTGGATGTTTGCGTGCAACTTCTGTCAGGTTCTCTGCGTCTATACCCTTGCTTGAAAGTCTACAAAGCATTTCAGTTATCAATTCTTGTCTTCTAACTTCATACTTTGGGGGGCAATCTGTTACACATCGAAAATACTCACTTTGATAGTGTCGCAAGTGTCGTCATTACAAAGGTTGCAAGTGTCGCATTTTGCTCACAAGGTCGCAAGTGTCACATGTTGCTCACAAGTGTTGCAAGTGTCAGGGAAGCATACTGCCATGATGCCTATGTCTTACCTATAATGACATGAGAAAGACACTTAAAACACCTCAAACATTTGATTTGGAAGAGGAGAAATGAGTCAACAGGCTCACAAACCTTTTTCCATCTGAAAGCACCTCAAAAAATGAGCTTTTGAAGGAGAATGCTCCCCTATACCTCTTCTCAGAGCACCGACGCTCCCCCTTACACTATCTGGGAGCATTATAAAGCTCCTCTGGCCCTTTTGAGGGAGCGCTATGGATTTTGAAAGCATTGGCGCCCCCCTAAAGCCTACTAGGGAGCACTACAACGCTATGATGGTCCTTTTGAGGGAATGCTAACTATTCTGGGCAGTAGTTAAGTTGTTGAGATGAATGGGGGAAGGATCCTTTCATTCTTGGAAGGTAGTTGAGCTCGAATCCCTGGTCCAGCCATGATCTTAGGGAAGATCCTCAACTGAAGGAGGTAAATCCTTAACTTCCCCAAGGATATCTCAAGTGGTTAAAGCCTCTCCAAGGCTATATAAGAAAGCTTTCTAATGGTGAAAGGGAACTGGAAAAAGGAGAATCACACCAAACTTATGATCTCATAAGTGGTGCTGGAACAGAGATTTTTTGGAAGCAAGAGACCTATGATCTCATAGGGAGCAATCAGTGAAGCTGTCATCATTCAGATCATGGATCTTTTGAGCAAGGGATAGACAAGGAGGACTTGACGAAACTGCTGCAATTCATCCATGGCTGTAAGCAATGTTTTGTCCTCGTTAATATAATTTGCTTGGCCTGTTTCTTTCTAGTTTTTGTCTGATCTTACATGAACTTATTGTTGATAGATAGATCTATTTTCAAGATAATATCAATAGAGTAGGAAGTGGTCGTACTTTGTTTGTCTACAGGGTTTGTCAAGGAGCGAAAGATTGAAGCTCAACTCGGAGCGTGCAGGGACAAACGTCGATAAAAAGGTACTTCTATTCTCCTTTCTCCTCATGTATTAGTTTGTATAGATTTGAAAGGAAGCCAGTCTCCACGTTAAGCACTTTCTGTCTTAGAGTTAGGGTCTAGCTCTTTGAGGCAATCTACATGTACGCTGAGAGATTTTCCTACAACACCTATAATTCTAATCCCATCCACCTCACATTCACTACATGACTTGAAATTTTTTCTCCTTGGGAATATCCCCTACTTGAGGAATTGGTTCACCCAATAGGGAACTATGACGCCCTTCCCATATCTAAATTTGACAAGTCGTATAAGGCCTTTGAGAATTTGTTTATTTTGAAAAGGGGGGATTTGGTGCACATGTTTCGGTGGTTCATTTATTAGATATGGTTTTCTTGGAATGATATTGTGACTTGTGGACCCTTGGAGGGTGCACTTGTTTGTCCTTACATGACCTTGATAGGTGAAAGTTTAATCATGAAGGCACAAGGTCAATTGGACCTTCATTTGGGGAATGAATACCGCAGTTTATGGGATGTTCCCCCTTCTCTTTGGACACATAGGGAAAATCTAGATGATGAATGTTTCCTTTGGAGGCATGAGAGGCCACCTTGTATAAGGAAACTAGCCCTGGCTTTGCTCAACGTTTGGCCTTGGGGGCTCAAAACGTCATTTCCTAAAGTATTACGTCATACTTGGAGGGCTAGGGTTTGGTGATATTGGACGATTTGATTATTATTTTGCACATCTAGATGAAGGAATATCCTTTCACATGAAGATATGTCCTTTGGATTCCCAACGCCTCCCTAAAGAACCTCAATTCCTTTCTCATTATGCCAAAATGTCACCCCTAAGGGGCATGACATCATCATTTAGGGTTTTATTTTATGTAATATTTGAATTTTAAGATGTAAATGGAAAAAAAGAGGAGGCTGGCCTCCATAATTTCATGTTTCCATTTGAATTGTGGACAAAGGTTTTTAGGTGACCTCATATAAATAGAGGTCTCCCCTTTGTCATTTAAAGACATAACACACTTGAGAATTACATATTGCTTGGATGAAATTTTCTGCCTACTTGGGAAATTTACACTTTCTCTCTATTATGATTTGTGGATTCTACTACTTGTCTATTGGAGGAATAATCTAGGCGCTATCTCTTGGATGCTTGTATTTTTCTCATGTGATGGAATATTCTTGGTAATGAAGGGTTTATCTTGCTATCTCTTGGACTAGGTAAGGAATTTATGCTTTGTGTTGTTTCTTTCTTGGGTGCAAGTTTAATTTTTCTAAAATCTTAGAGGATTATAAGATCATACACCTTCCACCAATATCTATCATTGTTTTCATTGAATAATCTATTGCAAAGGTTGCTAGGAGGAGTAAAAGGCTTACACCCTCCTAGATTTACCTTGCTAGGTTTTGTTTTCTCTAGGGATTAAAAAGGCTTACACCCATAGAGAAGTAAAAAATCCTATCCCTTATACAATAGACCCCATAACCCAATTGATAAGGAACTAGTCTAATTTTCATTGGAGATATAAAATCATTGCATTGGTATGCATGAATTGTTGAGATATTGCAATTGTCTAAGTTGGAATTGATCATATATGTTATAAGCATTCGTGTGCCATAAATTGCCCATAATGGTGTCTTATTTAGCCTATTAATTCTTATTTCCATTATAAATTAAATCTACAGCCATTAGATCTTCTGCAAAATCATCTTTTCTTCACTCATTGCTTACCATTCTACTGCTGAAATTTGCTTACAAGCTACCATTATTAAACTACTTATCATTGGCTATCATTTGGGTGGATTGTTTGCTGATTTTAGTGGCTAGAATTTGTTGTT